>JABUQX010128588.1:0-5000 GCA_015478945.1 Trachelipus rathkii
AAAAAAGAGAGAGATTGCCCAAGGAGTATAGAGTTATATTTGTATAAATTAATAAATAGTATCTTTTAAGGATATAAATGCAAATATAGTAATAATTCATATTAAATCTTTTTTATGTTTGTGTTTTATTCAAAAATCATTTCACCATTTCCCATATTTCAACTATGTAAGTTTATTAACAAAGTTTAGCCTAGCTAGCTTCTTATAGTTTTATTACATAGATGTATCAATTATAACGAGAAAGATTCTTTTAATTGCTAGCTACAAAGAAAAATAATTCAAAAGAAGAGTACCCGGATTCATTCAAATCGCGGTATCACCTTGAAAAACAATAAAAAAAACTGCTATTATTCAAACATGACAATAATAATAATTTTACATAACCTGAAAAGAATAAAAGAGAGATTTAGCTTATGTTCCGATGTTTTTTGGGTTTCATAAAAAAATTCTCAAAGTTGTAATGCAAAAACATTAAGCTTTCACTAGTATCCTCCATGGCGAGGGCGCTGTTCTTTTTTGGGAGGCGTGGTTACATTCCCACCCTCACAATAAAAATATGTCACGTTCGCTCTCAGAACTGAATGAGGTTGAGGGACTGATAAATATTAGTTGCAAAGTCACTGGATAATAATGGAACCTTGGCCATTTTCATGCCACCTTAACATGATTAAGGGGGAATTACTCATTCTCGATAGGCAGCTATCTCCATGGCTTTAGGTCAGAGCATCACCTCGCTTCTTTTCGAAAGCATCTGCAAAATTTGAATATCTTTGTCCTTGAATGACTGTTCTAAGTTTATTCCGGGTTAGATATTCCTTGGTGTGATCCTTTGAAAAAGTGAATAAGATGTCAATGCAATTTTGGCCATGAAGACTTATCAAAGTCTAGCATATCAAAATCCTCTTCATCTTCAGTAGGGTTATTTGTTTGCTTAAAAGCCACCATTGTCACTCTCAGTGCTATTGTCAGGGGTTGCTGATAAAAGGCGAAGCTTATTCTTCATATCTTATGTGAATCTTTTTGGATTTTTTTTTTTGTCAATTGGACACAACGATCCTCGTTATGCTATTTATAACATGCGATTTGTAGAAGTGGGTTTAACCCGTCGGAAGATGCCATTATTGTGGGTTTCCAAAGCTGCTAAGAAGAAATTCCATTCATTAAGAACCATTTTATAATATCATGAAACTAGGCGGTTATCTCACACAACTCGTAACCAAAAAATTAAGTTTTTTGTGCTTATGTATTTATATGTTTTTTTTTTCATTTAGATTGGCAATATGTTTACGTTTTTCTCTAGAAGGGAGACCATTTTCTATGTTACGATGACAAGTAATTATTAAGGTTAAGTATCCTTCATTTTGGTGAAGGGTTCATTAACTCCAGGCATCCACACTGAGTAAAAGTCAGTGGTGCCATTAATGTTTTTAATGGGGTAATTGCACTGCTTAAGCACACCATAATACTATTATAATATATCTATATACTATATAGAAGTATAAATATAGTATATATATACGTATATCATATATCATATATTATATATATATATATATATATAGGGCTCATATATATATATATATATAAGGGAGGTATATATATACCATAAATTATTGTTCTAACTACATTCTAGTGCAGGGATGAACATATATATTGAATGGGGAGGTACCAACAACTTCAGATGTTTTACTAATTTTTCAGAAATATTAAATGATAATATAGGTTATAAACCATGTAATAAGAATGCATAGTAGATGTGTAAAACTGTTGGCAGAATTTTAATGCTCTGTTATGTGTGTGGATATTATGTTACTTCTAAGCACATTTCCACCAAAAATTGTGAAGGGACAAGGGAGTAGGGTTGGATTTAGCATAAGGCTGCTGACGGTTTTGGTATGACCTATTGGTGCTAACATAAGCACTGGGGTCGCCTCATGTTATATCGAGTTGTGAGGAAAGTTGTGAAACAAACCCTTATGACGGAATGGCTAAAAAGGAACAAGCAATGCCTTTGCTATTCCAAGAATAATGGCGAGAGCGCAATGAATCACTATGATGATCGGCTACTGTCATGCATGCTGGATACTTACAAATATGGAAAAAGGTAAAGGAACGGCCCACTCTTTTCCATTACACCAAATATTCCCTCATTCAACAGCCCCAGTTCCCTCATAATGAAACTACCCTATACGCTTCACCACCACTTCCTGCAAGTAAATTGTCTCAATTATCTAACAAGTTCATGACATATAAAAGTAAATATATATAATATATAATATATATATATATATTACGGTAATATATATGAGATATATATATAGGGATATATATAGGGATATATATATATATCGTAGTCCTCGATTTATATATATATATATATATTATATAATATACATTATATATATCTTAATATATATACCGTATATATATATATATATTATATATATATAATATATAGTACTGTTATACGGATATAACTATATTATATAATATATAGTGTATATATAATATATATAATATATATGATAATAATATATATACTATACCATTATATATATATATTATTATATATATATATGCAGGTTTTTCTTTTCTTTTCTGGAAGATGATGAGCTCATTGAAACATGCTTAATTATGCTTAAATCCTTTGAAATTGAAGGAAAAGAAGAGCATAATTGAAAATGAAGCCTTATTGCATTCTGTAATGTGGTTCAAGGATTTTTAGGAAATTGTAATAAATTACAAAACAGGTGATAAAAATGCTCATTGATTGTTATAAAAAAAATGGGGTGCTGTATGTCATTGAAAGGTGCGTTATTACAACTGGCATTTGGAACTTTTTTTTCTGAGGGAGATTTAGGGAATGTAAGTGAAGAACATGGTTTAAGATTTCACCAATGAGTATATCAGACAATGGCAAGAGGCGATACAGGATCATTGGGATAGTGCCATGCATGGGTATCTATAATCATTAATATATAGTTTTGATATGAGAAACGCAAACCGGATTCACAGAGAAAAAACAACGATTCCACAAAGCAGTTTTTAAAAATGAAAAGTAAGCATATTTTTGGCATATTAAAGCATTACATTATATTTGGGGTATTAGTATGTATCTTATCAGTATTAAAGTCCTTTTTAAGTTTCTGTTCATAAATTTTAAAACCTTCAAATAAAAGGAGTCACAATTCACTGCCTCGAAAGCGCTTCGCTCATGTAAAAACCTAAGACTGCCATAACTTAAATATTACAATATCTCAAAAAGTATCGATGATATAGAAATATGAAGGTCATTTCTGTGTTCAGGGTCAAAAAACAATATATACAGATTCAATAAAAAAGAATAAAAAATTCTCTTGTTGTGTTATTTAGGCATTATATTGCCAACTCAAAGTTTTCTCATAATTCTTCACGCCAAAGTAAGAAGTAAGCTTATCTGCTATATTAAACAATACTGATACGCCAAAGAAATGGCTGATAATACGGCTGCCAGATTACATAGGGATACTGATCGGTCACAAGTTTCGGGGTCCTCCTGTTTATGTACCAACATATTTTTCCAATTTCATGCCCCAGGCATGAACAAAAGGTGAAAATACCAATATTAATTAAAATATTTGAATATCAATGTCCACATTATGACCTAATAAAATAAACATTTAGCTTTGAACATCAAATTGATATGTGAATAGAGTATAGGATCTAATTACATATATAATATTATATCTGAATTATCTAATAATATTATATATATATATATATATATATATATTATATAGTATATAAATTATGAGGTATAATATTTGACAATATTATATTGTGAGTACTATATATATATATATATATATATATATATATATGGTATCTCTACTGAGGGCTTCATGTTTTTTTCGGTAATAGTAAATGAGAGTCTCGGCATAACCAATTTTGAGGAAACTCATGCACAGCAAATATAGACTTGAAATGCAGGCAATAGTTGAGCTTAACAGATTCTGACTAAATATCAATATTATTTTCCAATAATTGTTCTTTTTATATCTTTAGGCCCCATGTTAAAGTACTATAACAGTGGTGCCAAACCTCTCTCATATATAAATTTAATCAATCAATGCAAAAAAAAAAAATTTGAAACAAAAAAGAATGGTAATAGTTGAGTTTAACCGATTCTGATGAAACCAATATTTTTTCCGATAATCGTTTTTTTTAATAATCTTCAGGCCCCATGTTAAAGACTAGAACAGTGGTGCCAAATCTCTCAAATATAAATTTAATCATTCAACGCCAAAAAATAATAATTTTGAAACGTAAAAAAGAATGATATATGAAAACAACGAAAATGTTGTTTATAAGAATATCGTAAAATTGGCAGGTAACGTTACTAATATATATATATATATATATATATATATGTGATGGGACGATTAACCGTCATCGGCAAAATCTGCATATTTTTTCACAATCTGTCATTTTTTGCCAATTTTTTGAACAAATATTAAGAATTTTAGATATTAAAACAATAAAAATAATTTAATATATATATGGCAAATATCTAGTATTTGATCTAAATATTCTGAAAAAATTTCCTAAGTTCAGAAAAGTTAAGTTTTTTAAGAAAATTCTTTAGTGGCAAGCTTCTGGAATTATATATATATATATATATATATATATATATATATATTATATATATATATATATATATTATATATATATCATATATATATATATTATTAATATATATATAATATATATATATATATATATATATATATATATATATATATATAATATATTATAAGTATATAATATATAGTTATATATATTATTGATATTATTATATATATATATATATAATATATATATATATATATATATATATATATATATATAGTGCTGTTACACAAAAAAAAACCAAGCCCATTAGTTACATAAAAACAACCCATTGCTGTATCTCGGTAAATATGAGGTCTAGAGCGAAAAAAAATTTGGTGCACCTATTAATC
>JABUQX010128588.1:7500-13378 GCA_015478945.1 Trachelipus rathkii
TATATATATATATATATATATATATATATATATATATATATATATATATATATATATATATATATATATATATATACCGTAAAATGGGGGAAAACCGGTCACGGAGGGGAAAACTGGTCACTTTTTAATCTTCATAATATTTTTGTAAATAAAAATTTTTTCAACTGGAGAAAAAATTTTTTTAAGTAAATAGAATATATTTTTTTAACCATATATAAAAATTTAGTAAATAACTTACACCTACAGTCAAAAAAAATTCCAACCATTTGGAAAAAAAAAAAAATTTTAAATTGAAAAAAATTTCTAAGACCTTTTGAATCTCGTAGATTTAAGATATCAGAATTTTGAGTTAGATGTATACGACCCACACATTTTAAGACTGAAAATTTTCTAAGTTCAAAAAAATTTCTAAGTTCAGAAAAGCTAAGTTAAGTTAAGTTTTTTAAGGAAATTCTTTAGTGGCAAGCTTCTGGAATTATGCCAGAAGCTTGCCACTAAACAATTTTCTTAAAAAATCTAACTTGACTTAAATTTTCTGAACTTAGAAATTTTTTTGAACTTAGAAAATTTTTGGTCTCAAAATGTGTGGGTCGGACTGTCTACAGTATTCAATAGATTTTGATTTAGAGCATATTGGGGAAGTAATATTTTTTAACATTTTCCATGTAAAAAATTTAAAATATTAAGCTTATTTTTAAAGTTAATTTTTTTCGATTTCTGGGTAAAACCCGTTGGGCGTCTGGGAAAACCGGTCAATATAAACTTATATAAAATGTCAATTTTTTTTTAGTTTTTAATATTTTATTTTAGTTTTTATGTATGGTAGACTATAAGACATTTGTTTAATGTTTTCTATACCTATCTTTCTTCTATCTAGTGTAAGGATGAAAAAAAAGTGCAAATCAATACTATCATTTTTTATGAAATGTGCTTACATACTGGTAATATAAAGTGCCTTTTTTGTTATTAAGTGTAAATATTATTGTTATTATTATTAAAAATTATTAAAATTGATTGTCATAATTTAAATTATAGTATTGTAAATTTTTTTGGTCAAGTTCACATGAAATGTGCGTACATACTCATAATATAAAGTGCCTATTTTGTTAAATGAAAATATTATTATTGTTATTAAAAATTATTAAAATTGGTTGTCATAATTTAAATTATAATATTGTAAATTTTTTTTGTAAAAAAGTTCATGTGAAATGTGCGTACATAGACCTACTTGTAATATAAAGTGCCTATTTTGATAAAAAGTGCAATTATTATTATTATTATTATTATTATTATTATTATTATTATTATTATTAAAAATTATTAAAATTAATTTTCATAATTTAAATTATAATGTAAATTTTTTTTGTCAAAAATTCCACTTGAAATATGCGTACATAGGAATACTCATAAAGTGCATATATATATATATATATATATATATATATATATATATATATATATATATATATTATATGGCTTATAAAGCATATATATATATATATATATATATATATATATATATATATACCCTAATTTAAAAGGGCCAGAAAAATTATCTCGAAAAGTATTAGACTTACGGAAAAACAAATTACATATTTTGGGAATCAGCGTATAAAGTTTAGTACGGTATAATGTAGAAGTCGTTTTTGATTTAAAAACTAATGAAAACGAAGTCTGCAGCCGGAATTGGAGAAAGTCGGGGTCTCTCGGCCTCTAGGTGGATGACGGTGGGGGACTTCTTCCCCCTCTGTCCCCCCATCGGCTCGAGCCCCTAAAAATTGAAGTTTCAAGGAAACATTTCCCATTAGGGGGCTTTGAGCCGATGGCGGGACAGAGGGGGGGGGACGAAGTCCCCTGTCATCCGGACCTAGGAGCCTGAAGAGACCCACTCCTGATATCTAGTGCGGTCTAACTACTAGGGTATTCATTAGTTTTAAAATCATAGAAATGGCCTTTACATATAATAAGCTTTATAGCTGATTCCAAATATGTAATTTTTTTTCTGTAAAGTGTACTTTTATTTTTTATTTTTTTTTTTTACATTCTGGAAATAAGCTTTATACGCGATTCAAAATATGGGGTAATTGGTTTTTTCTGTAAGTGTCATCACTATAGTATATATATATATTATATAGTGATATAGTATAATAATATATATATATATTATAATATATATTATATATTATATATTATATAATATATATATATATTAGCAACTTTACAGTTGCCCTCTGCTTTTTAACCGATATTTTTTATAACCGCTCAATTTTTTAGCAACTCATCAATATTTTTTAAATTTTTTTTTTTTTTTTTTTTTGCGTTAATTCTTAAATTTATATATGAGAGAAGTTTGGCCACTGTTCTAGTACTTTGACATGGGGCTTTAAAATTTTTTAAAAAAACGATTATCGGAAAAAATATCGATAATTTTGTCAGAAATCTGTTAAACTCAAACTATATATATATATATATATATATATTATATATATATTATATATATATATATATTATAATATTATATATATATATATTATATTATATATATATATATATATATATATTATATATATACTATATATTAAAAAAATTACTGTTACCTATCAATTTTATGATATTTTTTTATAAAATGAAATTTTTGTTTTTCAAATATATTCTTTGTTTAGGTTTTAAATTTCTTTTTTTTTTTTTTTTACATTGAAATGGTTAAATTTTTAAAATATATCGTGAGAAGGTTGTTGACCACCACTGTTCTAGTATTTAACATGGGGCCTAAAAAAAAAAATGAAAAGATTATCGGGGGAAAAAATAACGACATTTCATCAGAGTGTTAAACTGTATCATATATCATTCTTTTTTAAGTTTCAAATTTTTTTTTTTTTTTTGCCTGTATTGATTTAAATTTAATATATGAGAGGTTTGGCACCACTGTTCTAATACTTTAAACATGGGGCCAAAATAATATAGAAAAAATATTTTATCAAAAAAAATATCAATATTTTCGTTCTTTAAATAATCTGTTAAAACTCAACTATTAGCTACCTGCATTTCAAGTCTATATATGCTGTGCATGAGTTTCATCAAAATTGGTTATACCAAGACTCATTTACAATTACAGAAAAAATCATATTTTGAGTTCCTATAATTTATTATAAATAGAATGGAAATATAGAGACAGTAAAAGCCACATGTACCTATCAATTAGACTGTCCCAAGAAGTCACAAAAATAATATACCTTATAAAAGCCCATTAGCACCAAGACTAGTCAAAATATATATGCTAAGAGCTTTAATGCACACAATTACAGAAGTATATATACCTTCATAAATTGGGTTCGGATTTGGTTGGAGTACAAGACTGTTTTAGCAACCAAAGTAATTAGACCATCTCATGCAATTAATATATTTAAGGGTAATTATTTCCAAGAAGTGCCTCTAAACAGATTTTTATAAAAATCACAGCATAGACTCTAAAAAAATAGTAATGAAGAATAAAAAAAAAATTATTTGTCGCTCTCTTTAGAAAAAAAAGTTACAAACTCTCAAAGTTGTAAAAAACCCTATAGGATTTGTTATTAAAAAAAAAACGAAATTTTTGAAGAACTTATGCTAGAACAAGGGCTATAAATAGAAATTATATTAAAACTAGAACTTATACTAGAGAGAAGAGAGAGAGAGAGAGAGAGAGAGAGAGAGAGAGAGAGAGAGAGAGAGAGAGAGAGAGAGAGAGAAAGAGAAAGAGAGAGAGAGAGAGAGAGAGAGAGAGAGAGAGAGAGAGAGAGAGAGACTTTTGGGCGGAATAGTTTTAAAAGATATATCAAATTTTCATAGCTGGGCATAGCGTGTTTCATGTGGGGGTGGAGGGCCTACGGAAAGGAACTACTCTATTATATTTATAATATTATTTTGTAGTGTAAATCTCCCTTTCGAGTGAAAATTAGTCGTAGTTTCTGAGTTATTATTATTATTATTATTATTATTATTATTATTATTATTATTATTATTATTATTATTATTATTATTATTTATATTATTATTATTATTAGTAGTAGTAGTAGTAGTAGTAGTAGTAGTAGTAGTAGTAGGGTTGTAATAGTTATTATTATTATTTTTATTATACTCATACGGTTTATTTAA
Organism: Trachelipus rathkii; assembly: GCA_015478945.1. NCBI lineage: Eukaryota > Metazoa > Arthropoda > Malacostraca > Isopoda > Trachelipodidae > Trachelipus > Trachelipus rathkii. The sequence continues at coordinate 11,635 of JABUQX010128588.1, forward strand.
TTGTAATCTAATATTTAATATATATTTAGTATTTTAATTTCGTTTGTAATTTTGTTTTACTATATATATATATATATATATGTAATATATATATATATATATATTTATATATTTTTTTTTATATATATATATATATATATATATATATATATATATATATATATATATATATATATATATATATATATCTATATATATATATATATATATATATATATATATATACTAAATCTTTATATATATATATATATATCTATATATATATATATATATATATATGTTATTATATATATATATATATATATATATATATATATATATATATATATAACTCTTCTTCTTATATATATATATATATATATATATATATATATATAGTATATATATATATATATATATATATATATATATATATATATATATATATATATATATATATATATATCTTTTTATAACTATATATATATATATATATATATATATATATATATATATATATATATATATATATATATATTTGTGAAAGAAACCTTATATTATTGCACTTCTTAATTCTATTTAGTACCAGTTTTTTTCTGTCATCCGTTTTTTAGATATATCTTTTAAAGATTTATTTTTAAACTCGGGAATGTAACGTAGTTTATTTTCACGTATTATTATTATTATTATTATTATTATTATTATTATTATTATTATTTTATTATTATTATTATTATTATTATTATTATTATTGTTGTTGTTATTGTTGTTGTTGTTGCTGCTGTTATTTGTTGTTGTTGTTGTTGTTGTTGTTGTTGTTGTTGTTATTATTATTATTATTATTATTATTATTATTATTATTATTATTATTATTATTATTATTATTATTATTATTATTATTATTATTATTATTATTATTATTATTAAAAAATAATTAAAAATTATCTTTCTATTCCGTTATCGCTGTCGAAATATTGAAATACACAAATTTAAATTACCTATTTTTTATTACTTTTAATTATACAATAAATTGACAACTTCGACCATGGCCTTGATTTCAATTGATGTCTTACAGAATAAAATATATCCTTGTATATATATATATATATATATATATATATATATATATATATATATATATATATATATATATATATATATATATATATATATATATATATATATACTATAAATATATATATATATATATATATATATATATATATATATATATATATATATATATATATATATATATATATATATATATATATATATATATATATATATATATATATATATATATATATATATATATATATATATATATATATATATATATATATATATATATATATATTTTATATATTGCTTGTTCAATCTATATTAAATGTTTTGATCTTGAGTTTGTGTCTTAAATGTAGAAGAAAAGTTTATATTTTTGTTTGATACTTAAAGGGTTTTTAAAGTATGTTGTTTTTATCATGGCACTTTTCATCGGCACTCTTCTTTTTATTATTATTATTATTATTTTTATTATTATTATTTTTATTATTATTATTATTAGTAGTAGTAATGACCAATAATTAGTAGTAGTTTATTAAATTTTTTCTCATAATAAAACTTAACAATATTTTAGATAATCTTTAAATCTTATTTTTTAAGTTATATTTTTTTTCTATATAAAAAATATTCGTTCGTTATTAGTAATTTGCGAACATAACATTCGTTATAGGATTTTTTTTTTTTTACAAAATATATATAT
>JABUQX010128589.1:0-33761 GCA_015478945.1 Trachelipus rathkii
ATGCGATTGTTTTGGTTAATGTTAAATATAAATAAAATTAAATATATATATTACCTTAAAATAAATAATGCGTTTATTAAATAAATAATATTAAATATAATTTAAAGTCATGAAAATCATAAATAAGTAACCTCACGTTTTATTGTACTCAATAGAGGAACATTTCGGCTTTAAATGACAAAAGTTTCAATTATTGTAAATTCTGGAAACTTTAAGCAGCAAAGAGAATAACAATATATTCATTTTTTGTATATCACGTCTATTTATGGTTGAATTATGGTTATTCATTAGTCATCTATCAATTTATTGATATTTTTACTCACCTATTGTGACATTTACCTCAACTTGCCTTAGTACTTTATTTTGAAATTTAAAAATGCAACGCAGCTGTAGTTTCATATTTATTATTTATATTATATGTTATCATAATTTAGCATTTATGATCACATATTTAAAACTTAAATTATATTTAATTTATTTATCTACCCCCACCACTGTTATATGCTCAACGGAAAGCTACTTTATTGCTACCATAATTTTCTAGAAACGTTCAAGCATATATGTAAAATTAAATGTAATACATTTGTTTATATTTTATATTTAATTATTCTAAAAGTACTTAATGAAATCCAAAACTTAAGTCTTTCTATTAATTATATATCTCAATTATTTACACTGTCACTGAATGATTCGTGAATTCATATTGACATACCTATACATATTACTGAGTTTATCGTTTGAAAAGTACTTAAGTTATCATTATAATTTAAAATACGGTTATTCCTAGTTACCCTTTTCTTATCATATTTTTAATCCCTCTAATATTATATATGTATATGCCTGCAATTATACCTATATATATTATATTATATTAATATAATTAATTTATATAGACGCAAATTTTAACGATTACCTATTATAATAATATATATACATACATAATTCTGTTAAGCGCAAAATGACACAGCCAATCAAAATGATCCTTGAGATCTACTCTGGACACGATAGAAGAAAAAACTGTTTAAGCTTGTGAAATATACAGCTCATGGGTTTAATAGTTCTCGGTTATTGCTGTCACGGTTTAATAAAGGCTTCAATCACTTATCTCAGAGTAATTTTATTGTATGTGTTTTCAATTCACAATTATTATATTATATATTATCCTTTGAAATAGGATAAATATACCATTATTATTGTTGAGAGATAACTTCCTCGTGCATGCCACAAACAATTATCGAATTTAGTCGAAACATTATCCAAAAATATGTACTACGAGTCAGAAATAAAATTTCACCAGAACCGCTTCATACATATATAAAATACCACATTCACAGCTTAGTATTGACTCAAGCCATATTAGTGAAAAGTAAATAATACATTAAAAGTTAATATATATATATAGAAAAATATATTTAAAATAGTTATTAAAATTATAGTATTAATTACTTATTCTAGACTTATTATTACATTTTCAGATTTTGATATAATCTTTTCATTATTTATTCTACTAATAAAAACCTTTAAGAATTAGTGTATCAATTCCAATTACAATTATTATACTAATTTATATTATATTATAGCCAAGGATTTAGGCGGCTAATAGTTGGTACCCACTACCTAGGCATACACCCATATATACTATATGATATTAATATATATATGGTAATATTATGAGTTATACCTATACAGTAAGGTGATTATGGGTTCACCAGAACTTGTCTTTAAAAGGATGTATACCACCGATATTATTGAACGACGACAAAATAACAAATATTTTCTCTTTAATATTAATATGTATATATTTTATCTTAAAAATAAAAGAGTCAATGAAGAGAATATTTAAGTAAAGGCAGAGATTATACACCAAAGTTCTCTTATGTTATGGAATTTAATATAAAGACTTACAAAAATCCACTTCCCTCAGTGTTACAAAGATCGCGCTCAAATCATGGAGTCAACAAATTGGCAAGTGAAGTCTCCACGGTTCTATCGTGTTCCTTCATCAGGGACACCGCACTAATTGATACGTACAGCTGGATGTTTTCTACTGGACCCACTCCTAAGGGTGTGTTGTTATCGCGGGAATCACTCCACAGCTCTTTGGGTGTAGCGGGGGTTCTCGCCACACAGCTCACCAACTAACTTTACCGTAAGGAGAGTTTAAGAACACAAAACTGTTCCCTAACCATCTGTAAACCTGAACTAAATGCCCTAAACAGGCAAGGCAGTCAGGCCTCCACATAGACATCCTCTCTATTTATTAATATATATTATTTTTACTTACTATGATAAATTTTGTAATACACACTGTCTTTTTTAACTAGGTCATGAGTTCTGCGTCAATATATATTATATTGTTGTCCGAAACTGAGGAAACTATCCCTATTGTCTTCATTTTCTTATTTCTTATTCTCATCTTATTTTAGTAAAATATATTTTTTTTTTTAGGATAGATAATATCAATGTGATTTTTTAAAAAATTATTGTACGAAATATTTCGAGAAACATAATAGAGAATCATATAAAAGTCAGTTCTTCCTTAATCTTTTTAATTCTATTTGTTATATCAATTCAACAACTAATGGCACATCACTTGATGTTATTAATATTATTATTAATTATAACACAAACTATAGACAAAGGACTGCGGAGTCGTCAATATCATAGATACCTGAGAGCCAGTATATATCGTTACGATTATTCTAAAGTTATCACTCACCTATTACTATTATTAATATTATATTTTATTTAATTAAATGGATTTATCCTGGTGATATTTTATTTCACATATAAAAAATCGGGTGGACAATCATCACTCTTAAGGATATAACATATTTACATATTAATATATAATATATACTGAAATAATATATATATTATATAATTATATTATATATATAATATATATATATATATAATTAATATATATAATATATATATATTAATATAATATATATTAGTAATATATTATATATATATATATATAATAATATATATTATATATATATATATATATATATATAGTATATATTATTATATATTATTTATTATATATATTAATCATAGGGGATTGAGGGAGTTATCGAAGTCGTAGGAGTTCAGATTATCCCCAAAAAGTTACTGGGAAGTCGTTTAAAAAAAAACCGACTTATCCTTTCGAGACTCACCTCAATAACTAATTATTATTTGATTAATATTAACACTTTTCACCAAAACGGGTTTTCTATAGCGCTTATTTCGGACTGTTATTCATATAAAAAACCTAATAATTATACATATTTATTTAATAATTTCTCCTTAAACGGCAGACCAATTTTGTTGTATATTTATTTTAATTTATTTTCCACTTATACTAAACAAAAAAAAATTAATTTTTAAAAGCGATTATTTTTAACATTTTCTATGGTATATTTATTTTTCTTTACTACCATTAGAGTATTACGATAGGAAGATGATTTATTTCTTTGAGGAGAGAGACCAGTAGTTCATCCCCTAATATAAAACCTATAGCCAAATAAAATACATTTGGTTCTATAAATGATGCAGAGATTATTGGACCTTTATATATATAAATATATTTAACTAATCATATATCAACATTTAAAAATCTCATTGTATCCAATTTCCAATTATTCTAAAAAGGATTGCAATTATTTTTAGAATAACTAATAAACTATTGTAAAAAAATATTAATTATTGCTACTAATAATTTAGTAATAAATATTTATTATAAAATTTAAATTATATTTGATAGTAATTTTAATTCAATGCTTTAAATGATCTAAGACTATTTATTAGAATAACTAACAAAGTATGGAATCAAAAAATAGTAATATATGGAGATAATTATAAAAGCAGAACAGTTATCGTTTCTTTTTATAACGCAACTTCTTCTAGAACGAACCGTTATTATCCTGGATCGTAGGTTTGAAGGAATCAAGTAAATTTGCAAGATGTTAGAGAGATCCTTCTGTATCCCTGTTAAACAAATATTTTTGAGATCCCAGTACTACCCAGACATCATTATTATGGCGTCCAAAATCTGAAGCTTATATTGGGACAAGTATTCAGCAATAAAACAAGTTAAGAATTAGTATATTAGGTTTTGGTAGAAAAAGGGATTTTTAATATCATATAATTAAAATCTTAATCAATACGCTGTCAAGAACTTTAGGAAACATATAAAATACGAGCACGGAGCACTCAACATATATTAATTTATTATTATTATATATAAGTATATATAGTCAATTAATTTATAAACATTTCAGTTATTATGTTAACTATTATTATTTTTTTTTACCTTAAAGATACTTATACTATATATAGGCTCCACGGTATTAACCTCGTGTCCCTTGCACACTCTAGCATCGCATTAGATCTGGTTTCGGTTATTATGAGTAAGTTTTATGAGGAAGTTATCCTGTGATTTTCAAAAAGTAATAAGAGACTTTTTCACATTATCACATTTTTTCCATTTTCTTACGAATATTATTCTTTAAGACAGTCTTAGAGATATCTCTACTTCTCACAGCCGCTTTTGTCTTACCCAACAAACTTAAGGACGACACTTATAATTAGAATACTTCTTGAATTTCAGGTCTGGCCTTAATTGAATTACGACATCATCTATTATATTTGCTACTCTCAATATATATTAATTTTTCTTACTTTTATAACTATATTATATTATTTATAATTAGTCATTTGCTAGTTGATTTATTTATAAAATCTGGAGTTTATTAGATAGGGACAAGTTTATTATGGAAATAATTACTATATTTTATTTAAATTATGGTTTAAACCAATTAGGTCGCTGTCTACTGTATTACCTATATATATATATATATATATATAATATATTATATATATATACTATAATATATATATACCTAAATTTTTATTAAATTTAAAATCTGCTTCACTGCTTTTCTTGGACTAAAAGTGGTTGGATTTAAGGCCTCATAAAGTAGGCCTCTTAACTCAAAAAAATCGTATTAAATATTCAATCAACGGTTGTATCTCTTTATGCTTTTGGATAAATGAGCAGTTTTGCGTTCTGCATTACAAAACGTTAACGGAAATGAATTGTTCAATAGAGTTTATGCTATCTCACGTAGGTTATATTTTCAAAATTTTCGTTACAGTCCATCAAGTCTAAAAGGTCGTGAAGAAACTACAGTTCTATCCAAAGCGCTTACCATCATTTTATATTCATGGTTTATTTCCATTTAATTATTCTACTGATTATGTTGAGCTAATCACCAAGGATTCATTAGACGATTTTGACATAGTAATAAAATAATCAATAGCAACGTTACTGAACAAATATTATGTAAAATCAAAGAAACAATATTTGAAGGTACTGGTATGGAAACACCCTTGAGTATTAGAACTCTAAAATTGCCACAATACTACATAACTTAATCCACATATACAAATCGCAGACTCTTATTTCCATATAAACTATTCTATCCGAATCGCACCTTAAACTAATCGCACATTCAACTAATAGATACCGACAGTACCAGCCACGGAAAATAGAGAAAACAACTTGTCCGATTTCTTAAATGTAATATCCATTTTTTGTTTTTGTAATTATTGAGTTATTTAGATGTTAATCAGACAATTTCGAGAGTATAGTATGGAACAACTTTTAGACAATTTCAGGTGTTCTTTAATCTCCTAATATCATAACTATTTATACAGATTAACATTTGTACAATTTACTCAGATTTGTTTGCGTCAAAGCGATAAATAGTTAAGACACCTCACATAAGAAAATTTATATCAAAGTATGTTTTATTTGCACATAAATCATATTCAAGGTAAATATAAGTTCGATATAATGCGCGCAAAATCACGGATGTTTGCTTAAAGAATTACGTCTATATATGGCATGTAAGTGTCACAATGGGTCTTTACTAATTGTGTTTTGAATATTTAAAAAAGATTCCAATTTTTTCAAGTTCATTCATTTTCTCTGTAGAAGCAGATTCGATATCGTTAAGGAGACATTTTTTCTAATTGAGAGTTAATAGGGTGCCTATTGAGAGTCATAGTGAATGATTTATATCTAAGTCTGGACAAATAAACAACAAATTTCATTATAAGATGTAAAACTACTAAGCTGGTTTTGTTACCATAAAATTAGTTACAAAGTCCGCGGATGCTCTCCTCTATTTTATGGATATGTATCTAAAGAGTTAAATTCTTACAACAAATAATGTAGTGAGGCTCTGAATATTAATAAAAGAATATAAAAGCACTACATATAGTTGGATAAATTGAAAAGTATATTTTAGTTATATTAAACTAGATATTTCTAATCTGAAATGTTCCAAAGGTACAAATTGGATACGCGCGTTTATCCACAAATGCATGGGACATGTATCCTAATGCTCCTCATATACTATTGTAAATTGTTATAGAAACACCAAAGTAGTCATATTATAGATTATCAATTAGAGGATTGTCTGATTATAAAACTCGGGTTAATCGAGAAAACAGATAGGGTAAACAACGCTTTATTGTCCAAAATTTCAAACCCTAGTAATGTTCAAATAGTAATACAAAAATTATTTGTTTTATAAAAAATAGTATTAAAGTCGGATGTGGAAATCAGAAACAGAGCCGGAAGAGGTTCTTTAATATTTTACAGAGAAGGGGATTTGTTTCCTATCAATCGGAAGACTATTAAGCTCTTCAACACTTTTTCAATATAATAACAAAATTTAACAAGGCCTTGTGTACTGCGGGATACCCTTTAGATCACTCGATTTTTTAATGATTAAAGGAGATAGAAATACAGAAATTAAGTCCCAAGTAAAGTATTAATGGGCTCGATAAATAGAAGTACCGAAGTCCACTAATACTTTACTTGGACTAATTTCTTTAGTTCTCTCCTTTAAATTCATAATTGGTAAATAATACGAAATTAGCGTTTATTACGATAGAATGTAAGTTTGGTATTTCCGGTAATATGTATACCCAGAGGGTTGTCAACCACGATTTTTCAACTGTTAGATTTTTATAAAGAAAAAATTACAAACAATAATATCATCTAATAAATAAAATAATTAATGGAATAGATAATATTGTTAGAAAACGAAAATTATCGAGCTACTCTTTAAGGAAAAAGAGTTAACTAATAGCTCTACTCAAAAGTTGTTAAAAATAATCCCAATAAGACTTTATTATTACAATATTGATCGAATCCAGGTTATTGGATATTATATTATCTCTTACTGGTATTTAAGTAGTAGTTTAAATAGAATATAAAGTATTTATTAATTAGGTTATATATTTAATATATAATATCAACAGAGAAAATATCTAATCTATGTAGAATTAAATAATCTTATCATAACCTGAATTATAAGGATGGCCCTAAAAACGAGCACGAGGCCCCTATATAATTTATTAATTATATTATTATTTAAGTTTAAAGTTTATATAGAGGAAAATAAATATTTTTAATTTCACCAAATTAAAATTATAAACTTTTTTTCCTTATTTATTATAGATTTTATGTTCATTAGTAATTTTTCTGACTTTACACTATTTCATTCATTACTATTATTTTTTTTAGAGATGTTATTAACTTATCTTGATGATTTATCAAAAAAAAATTTTTTGAATATTTATTTTTATTAAATAACAAATCCTATGGGGTTTATTTACCATAACTTTGTTAAGTTAGGTACTGATAACTATATTTTTATTTATCATTTAGAGAAGCGTTATTATTATTTCCGTTATTATTATTTCAAATTTAATCTATATTTTATATTTTAGATCTGTAATCCTATATTTAATGATTTTCCATTTAAAAAACATATTTACGGGAGGGGTGACAACCCTCTGTGGAATAATTACAATTTACCGTATTTTTCTTTGCTTTTTAAATTAATTTAAGACCGTTTTCGTTTTTGTATGTCATTGTTGCTTACGCTCGTAAACTTGAAATTAATAGCTTCAGCTCAAATTATATTTTAGTACACACTATTTTACCTGTTTAAACGAAAACAATTTTAAAGATCATAGGTTTACTTTTTGATTTTATTTTAAACAATTGAGTTAATTAATCAGCTTTGTATGTTGAATGGAGAATTATTACGTGGTTTTGGAATAATCACTAAATAGTAAATACCATTCCCTAAAGAGTAGACAGAACTTAACTGTGAAATTTATGTCCATTCTATTTTGTGTGACTTGTATCTTTAATAATACCCTTTGAAGAAGAAGAATTAATGATTTAAATAAGTCCGATTTTTTATAATATATATCCTTGCTTCATCTCATTAAACACTAATACAATATCAAAGTTTGTAGTATTATAAACTTTATTCTCACGCCATCTTTATGTTTAAGGTATTATATATATATCACGACAAAGAATCGACATAGATGATAACGAGCCCGAAAAGCTCATTGTGTAAATATAGTTACAATTTCCATAAAACCCTAACTGGCAGCACAACCTAACGGAAGATTATGTATCTGCTATAACATTTGGCATGCGCATAAGTCTCGGGTGTCCTCTTCTGCCGCATTATTGACGAGATTCGTATTTCGTGCATTCCCGCCTTTTGTGTCCCTTGACACACGGACTTACGAAGACGCCATTAAATAAAGATACGATATATGCTATTTCTCTTATCGTTCATACTGTCACAAATGTTCTATTTAACGACCGAACCACCACGAGCAAAGTGACAAACAATTCCCCCCGCCTATCCACCCTAGACCATAAGATCCCACCACTACCTGATATATTTACTATAATATCTATCATCAATGATGCTATCTTATATTTATTTATATATTTAAAATTATTTTAAAAAACTACTATTTATATACATTTAAATTAATTTCTTATAATTTATTATAATTGATTTTTATTATATTTAACGTCACTATTAGTAAATAAGGCTTTTTTCTATATTCCTATGTTATTTATTACCTCCCAATAATAATGTTTATAATAATAATAAAAAAACTATAGGATTTAAAATTTAATAAAAATATATACATTTATTCATCAAGTTATTGAGACACAACAAGTGTTTGTTGGTAAAGCATCACTATAATAATTAATTTGAGTTTATTTATATTAAAACACATTAAAATTTGTGAAAATATCGGTTTAAAAAATTAAAATTTGTGCATGCATTTGAAAATATTACATATATCGGTGTTCTATGTCACAACACATATTCACATAATATACCTTTCTCCACGGCTCAACACTTAGCTCACGAATATATTCACTTATGAGATTTATCAAATTACATTGATATTGGTAATATTAATCGATTAGTTGCTAACATGCAAGATTTTTTGTTTACAGATGTATAATCAAAACAATTAATACTAATCGGAGAACAGTATCACATCAAACACAAGTTAGAGAGTTTCTTGCGTTCGCATGTGTAAATTAGATAAAGATCCAGTTCCAGCCGCAATAAAGAGTTTATTCAATATCTGTATTTAACATTGTTAACACAGTTATGATTTATAATTTATGATATATCTGCCAAATATATGATGTTGAGAGGATTAGACTTGACTAGGTTCTTTTTAAAACACTATATCAACCTAATACTTTTAGTCCATTACAAAATACGCAGAGTATGTAGTAGAAAATCGATTTTATATTTAATAATTACTTTAATTTATTTTCACTACATATGTCAGTATTAAAAGCCATAGTATGGAGAAACAATATATTTAAAATCGAGTGTATTACTAGACAAAGAGATATTATAAAAATTGTTTCTCCAATTCAAAATCATTTTGAAGAGACCACACTAAATCGTCATAGAGAAATAATACAGACGGATTTTGTGTTAAGTTTTACTTTATATTTAAATTAATATAAATGTATATAAAAATATATATAAGGAATACCAACATTATATTGCCCTTATACTATATATAAATTATTTTTTTATTCTGATTACCTTTTAATTTCAGTTTAAACCTAATGTATAATTAATATCAAATAATATATTGGAGTTATTATATATAGTAGTAGCTATTTTATTTATATACTGATCATAAAAAGTAGTTATTTTCTCCTATAATATATACCGTAGTAAAAAAAATAGTATATTTGGTGTCATTTATATATATATATTTTCATATCTAATAATTATCCTGCACAGTTATACACAATTATTTTCACTAAGGTCCATAATTAGGGTGTATATATACGTACTGATTATCATAATACTTTTTCAGGGAGGCATTTTACTAAATATGTTTTTTAATTTGAGTTCTACTTTATCTACGGGATCTAATTTCAAAACATTTATCAAGTTTCGTGTAGAGTCTAATAACTAAACTGGGATACCCGGTTATCAGTGGACAAGGTAGATTAAGACGTTATTATAGAGTTCTTTATTTTACGGCAATTTTAATATTATTATTAATTGATGGATTCAGATTTAAAGTTTATAGAGTGTGCTATTGATTATTTATTATTATATTATTATATTAATATTAACTCTATTATTGAGCTATACAGAATTGAGTCAATTCGAGATACCTCACCTATAAACATGGTAGTTATTATTTTTTCACTTATAACACATAAACATTAATTGGTTGATAGGGGCTCGAGCCCCGATGTAGGATACATAAAATAGGATGACCGAAAGCGCGCACGCAGACCAGAGAGTATCTGTTCCTTCATTATCTCTCCCGGAGAGGGGATGGTCGGAGGAACCTCCACGACAACAATCTCTTCGTAAAAAATATTTTAAGTATCACCTAGGAATACGATGCGGAGGTGTCCGAAGTCAACTCAATCCAACCACACGCCAGGAGGGAAGGGTGATTTAGATCACACTCCAAAATCACACCTTGATAAGTGAACCTCTATTCACTAGAGGCCCGAGAGTTAGTCACTCTGTACTGCTCCTGACATCGGGCCAGCGCCGTATCTACCACAGACAAGTGCTTCTATTTCAGTTTAGTAGGATATTGAGAATTCACACATAACAAAAAACAATACACACTACCTTCCTTCCAACAAAATAAATTAATGCCAACTGTTAATACTTTATATGGATCTATACTCCTTTTATTCGGCTATAACACACACTTCCCTATAATTATCGTTACACTCTATAAAAATCATCACACACAAAATTTGGAGAACATATTGGATTTTTAACTTATATAAGTAACTATATATTTCTTCCTATTTACCATTTATATACTACATATTTCCCATTAAAATATAATAATTTTTATACAAAATTAATAAACACAAATCCTAATGCAATGATGAGAATTTTCTTATCAATATATAATAATTCTTTCAAAAACCTTTATTCATATCTAATTATAAATATAAATTAAATATTATTATTTTATAAATACTATATATATATATACTATTATAGAATTCATGCTAAGTAAATATGTAATGCTTCTTTCAAATCTACTTCATAATAAAACGATGTCAGGATAACCTGATTTAATATACATAAAAGTAATCGATTCTTTCGAGAAATTGATGATAATGCGCTTAACCCATCAAATATCGAGAGAATTGATTCTCTAATAACAAGTTATGTGTATTAATGCCGAATGGTAAAATTTTGACCATAATATAGTCCTATAAAGTAGTTATATGACCTTAACATATAAGTATAGAGATTTTTTATTAATTTAACAGTTAATTTATATATATTATTATTAATTATTAAGTGTCATAATAATTGACATTTATAATATGTTCTATAATACTTATTATTAATAAGAATTGTATTGGATCGTTTAATATTATTGATAGTACAGTAATACTTCATCATTAATTGCTTTTATTACAAATAGGCTTAGTGATAAATGGAATGTTCTTATGAACCGTGGTGCTGCCACAACGAAGGAACGATACCTAGATTCTAATTATATGAAAAATTATATTCGCATTATATTTTATTTATACTAGTTATAGTTTTTATAATATATAGCACTGGAAAATTCAAAACACAGAAATTCGTAAAATAGATATATTATTTAATGTCTTGACACACTTGTCAAGCACTAAAGCGTAGGACAAGAAATTAGCTCTATAGGCAATTCTTATTCTGCACTTATTTAATTTTGATCTTGAGTTGTGTACGCCTAAGTTATGTTATATAAAAATTTAGTGGCATATTTAAATTAATTATTAACAAAGTTAATTGCTCAATTAATTAAACATATTAGTTACAACATGATTGTCGATGATTGATCTGAGCTATGAAACATTTTCTATTTTACACCTTTTGTTTTTAAAATGTCCTTAAACAACATTATCACTTACTTTTATATAAGTTTAGAAGATGAATGATAAATACTTTTTATTATATGTTCCATTCACACATTACGCGTGTTGGTACTATTCTCAAGTATAGAGTGATCTTTTCTCAGCCGGTTGCGGAAAACGATTATGTTATGTTATTTCTACTTGTTCATATTCACTCGAAGTTCTAAGTAATCGATAGTTTTATCTTATTGTGTTCTATGATAGCAGTCTGGGTCAATCACTGTCGAGCCTTGCGTCATGTCTCGGAAGCAGGATGCATGTTGATTTTAAATTTTACTTAGGGCCTATATGAAGTCATTTATTTTTCATATTATATACTCGGGGCTCATTATTATATAGATCTGTGTCATTGATGTTGTATCGATTGGTCCTAGCATGGGTTTGGTAATTGGTCCCGGTTTTAAAGGTAAATGTGTCAGATACTCGATTTTTAGAAAAGATAATCCGATTTTATAAAATTCCCACCATGCAACGGTTGCCCAGTGTTTTCAAAATATATATATATATATATATATTCCTTTGTGCAAATACACACAGTATAGGGGAGAACTCCTCAATACCAATATCATCGAAAATTTATTCATGAAATAAATATCAATTAAATTATATTAATTATATATAATTATAATAATAATATATATATATTATATTAACTTATTATATAACTAATTATATTTATAGATATTTATTATTCCATATTTATATAAATTATATTTTAAAAAATTAATAATATAATATTTAATATTAAATTATTTATTATATAAAAAATATATATATATATTTATATATAAAGATTTGTATAAATAGTAGTTAAGACTATATATGTGTATAACTATATATTATATATATATTATATATAATATATATAAATATAAAAGATAGAAAAAATAAGATTTTGATATTTATTTCTTGAGTGTTGATCATTAATAATTGACCCATTGGTACGATCCATTAAAAATGATGAATTCTTTTTTAATGTTTTTGCTTTGCGTTCGAATATTACACACTTAGCGACTATTTATTCCAGGTTATAACAGTGTTGTATTCATATGAAATATGATATTTTTTAGACTTATTTTAGGCCTATTTCATTCTGATAGAAAGAAAAGAGTTAAGGAATATTTAGATCATATTATTTACACATAACACTCGAACAAACCTAACATCGCCATATCTAATTAGCTTTAAACACCTAGAAAACTTAGAGTAGAACTGCAACCTAACATCTAGTACTCTGAAAGACTTATTGCAACCACTAAATTTATCCTAAACTTACTGCGCCTCACGTTTCCTAAATCCTATCTGATATTATATTTGGGGATTCTGTCTCCTTTTGACTTATAACTAATGAATTCAAATACTTCGTACGGCCCTAGGCTGACAATAAAGATCAGTTAGCCAAGCTGGGCTTTTTTAATTTTTGAAAATGGACAAATAGTGTTATTATAAGAATTAATTTAATGCACATCAATTTATCCAACAATATGGAAAATAATTTAGAAATTTAATACCTTAATATTTTAATAATATATTTATTTAATTATATATATATACTATATATATATTATATATATATTTTATATATATATATATATTATATATATTATATATATATATATATATATATATATATATATATTTATATATATATATATATTATAATAATTATTATATATAAATATATAATATATTATAATATATTTATATAATTCAAATAATTTATAATATACATATATATATTATATGGAATATAATAAAAGAGTGGAATAAAAAAGAAGAGTAAGAAGAAAGAGATAGAGAGAGAGAGAAAGATGAGAGGCATAGGAACGAGGCGTGAGAGGATGAGCACGAAGTTCTTCATATAAATTGTCTTATTTAAAATTGAAAGAATTTTCAATTTTAAGACAGGTTGATCTCTCCAACATAATTGTTGATATATTGTGAGGACTTTAATATATCAAAAGGCTTATATATAATATAAATTATTTTCGGAAAATTTTACAAATCCTGGATACATTATATACTGGGGCATATTATAATAGGAGAGTACGGTATATATATTCTAATCGAAAAAGAGTCGTAATATGTAAATATACAGTAATTAATTACTATGTCTACTTCATTAACTAGAAAAAGATACTCACATTGTATCAAGTAATATAGTGTATAAAAGATATAATAAATAAATCATGATAAAATATTTTGTTATTTATTTACGAATTTAAGGATGACCTGATACACACACACACAGGCGCCCGCGCGCACACAACACACACACAACATAAACACATATCAATCACTGTATACTAATACACTACACACACACACACTCAACACACAACACAACACACATTACAACAGAGCCACCAAGCTATACGTGAAAGATGGTTTATTCAACAATTATATATTAAATATATATATATATATATAATATATATTATATATATTATAATATATATTAAATAATTAACTATATATTAATTATATATATATAATATATATATATATATATTATTATATTATAATAATATATATACTACTAATATTAATTAATATATATATATATATCACAGCCCAGTAAGACGGTATATATAATTAATTTAATATAATTAATTATTATAATTGTTATATATAAAAAAATGTTTATATACTATATATATTGTATAATAAGTATATAGTTTAGGTAAAAATAATTCCTTAAGTTTAAACGAATTTTTTATTTTTTATGTTATTTATTATTTTATAATATATGCTACTATAATATTATACCTATATAATAACAAGATAAATTATTTATCATTGGAGGTAATATGACAGTGGGAAAATTCCTATTTAACATCCCGGCGGAATCTCATACCAAGGCTAATAAAGTAGTAATGATCAGTATCTTTATACAAATTTTTTTTATTAATACTAAAGGATACCCAAGGGGTAAACAATAAATATAGATAGAGTCTGGGGTACTACTATTCGGCTACCGATAAGGGGTACGACAGGTGAGTAGGACTTATTTCCCCCCTCGGGGAGGATCTCCGAAGCCTACCGCTCATGGTTATTTATTGGTATCGCTCATGGAGTGAGGTGGATCCTACCGCCCATTATATATACCCCTTAAAATACGTAGGGTGAGTAATTAGGAATAATATACGCCCCTACCCTCTATCAGCGGCCTATTAGGGTGCTCGAGACGCGCCGCCGACAGCGCCACAAGATGGGTAGGAGTGATTATTCAGTCTTATTTCCATACCCCCGAGTTCACGAGAAGAGGGATGAAAGTGGCGGAGATAATCACAATTCCGCTGACGTACTATCGAATCTCTTATTCAAATACCCCATTAAAGAACAGGAGATGTGTATCCGAGACGAGATAAACACCTCGCGACCGTTGATGGTGGGGAGGAAATATTAAAGTTAAAATTTAACCTCTACCCTTCATTCCTCAGCATTAGTGAGAGAGACTCCAGCTCCTGGGTTACCAATTCGGTGGCCGAGCTCTACGCGACATTCGAGTGGTACGGCATTAACGATATAGTAAACAATTATTATTTTAAAAAAAAAAAACGCAAATCTATATGAATATTAATATTTAATAAATATATCGTACCCAATATGGGACGTCACATTAGGAGTATAAGAACCGACCACCACAGATGGAGCGCCATGAGATGATACAGGGGTATCTCTACGGCTCATTTATCACGGAACTGAAATAGGGTAGTGAACTTAACTTCCTCCCATCCGGGTGAAGGGTCTCTAGTGATAAGACTCTTTGGGTAATTATTTAATGGGTGTTATCGCGGGGGTTCGCATCCGCCCCTCCACTAAACGGGTAAATTGGAATAACGTCCCCCCCCTCTTTGATTCCACCCGTCGAGGCATCGAGACCCTCACCTATTAAATGGTGACCGTTAGAGATGTATATATATATTTATTATATATATTAATTTAATATATAATATTTATATTAATTATTAATTAATATATTAATATAATATATATATATATATATACTAATTATAATATTATATATTATATTATAATATATATATATTTATATAAAATATTAATATATAATATATTATATTATATATATATAAGACTAACATATAATTATTTTAATAAAAGTTAAATATTTTATATAAAACAATGAATATCGAACTCCCACCTACTCGGAACCCTACCCTGTGACTCAGTATGATAACTCACTATATGTCATAATGTCCCTAAATAATACCCTAATTTTAATAGGAAACTACAAATATTACCAATACTTCCATTTTTAATTTTTTAAATTATTTATAATTTTAAATTATATTTGAATTTTTTTTATTAAACAGAGTACTAGAGCCGCTCAGACGAAACCCCCCCGGTCACTACCACCCGCTAGACAGAACCCTGGACTCTTTCCATCTTTCACATATTTGTAATATTATATGATATTTATATTTAGTTTAAAAAATATAAAATATGTATTATTGACTCAATAGATTCCTACTATATATTCAATGTCCTGGAGAGACTATTTACATATTCAATTTTTTTCATAATTTTTATTTTAAATAACACAGATAAACTAATATAAACTAAATTAACTAAACTAAACTATACTATACAAACGAAAATATATTATCTATATATTACATGAATAAATCCAAAGATATCTTCACAATATGATAAATAATTCAGCCAGTGATCAGTCATATACGTGATTCTGATAAAATCTTCATTTATTTTTCGTTATATTCGGTAATTCACATATATTTTACAGTTATATATACACCTTAATACGAATTTTAATCGAGGAGAAAAACAATCGAACATATGATAATCTACTGCATAAAGCCTCCTCTCACAACCCGAGAACCATTATCAACCTTACGTGCGTCGCCTTATCACCGTCTATAAATCAGCATTTACCACCTATAAAACAAGATTACCATAACTATTTCTTATTTGGTAATTAAGTATCTTATTATAATATAATTGACTTTCCTTCAAATATTCTTAGTATCCAACTACTTTTAAAAACGCCACACACTCAATAATGCACCAGAAGGGACGGCTAAAGTATCAGCCGTCTCTCCTCCCAGGGTTAGAAACCGAAGGAAAACCACCCCACTTTGCTCGTTGATCCATTACTGCTGGTCCATATTTTAAATCCGTCGAATTAATATGTCTTAATATATAATAATATAAAAAAAATAAAAAAGTATCTTAATTAGACAAGATATATCTCAAAAACTACAACAAAAGCTACTTATTGAAAGATAATGAATATTCAGTCTTTCGGAACTCCTGGTAAAATCTTATCGTGATGATAGGAAAAACTGTAGAACATTGTCATTGATGAAAGTCTTTCATTGCGGAAGATGAATGATGAATTCATATATAGTAAAATTATGATTAGCTTGTCCAACAAGGACTGTTGCAAGCAAGAGATTTTTCTATGAAGATTCTTTGCCAAGTTTATGATGTAATTCTATTTCTTTATGACTGAACTTTTTTTTTTTTTACTTAATTATGAATAATCCCTCATAGAGGTATTTACAAGAGCTCCGGATGGACACCAGTAGCCAGGAGAGTGTCCTCTCGGCCATATATCCGGGAATTCTACTGTGGGA
Source organism: Trachelipus rathkii (assembly GCA_015478945.1). Taxonomy (NCBI): domain Eukaryota; kingdom Metazoa; phylum Arthropoda; class Malacostraca; order Isopoda; family Trachelipodidae; genus Trachelipus; species Trachelipus rathkii. Next base: position 17,944 of record JABUQX010128589.1, read on the forward strand.
TTAGGTTTACTAATATCCCCTTATACCCCTGCTTCCGGTTGGATTGTGGTTCATACGGAACCCCGTTCGCATTCTTCTCGGTATTTTCAGTGGTTGCTTGCAGCGGGGTTATTAATATCTACTTTTTATACCGACCTCACTTCCCTAATACTTAGGGGTATTTATATATAATAATGAAAAACGTCCCTTCGGGGGCACAATCCCACCGTCGGCTCGAGCCCCCTACATTGCCTTATAATATCCATTTACTTAAATAATATATATATATATTGTTCACCCTGTTCATCACTAAATAATTAAAATACCAATAATTTATTTTATTTATTATTTATTATTTTTTTTTTTAACATATTTTCCTACCCCATGCATGATAAGAAGATAAAGAGGTAAAAATATGTTATTTCACTTTATTACTAATTAGGTCGGGGTTTTGTAATTGATTATATTGAGTATATTATTTTAATTTTTTTTTTATACACAGTTTATTCCAGCATAAAATATTTTGAGCCGAGGATTAACTCAACAATAGTATTCATTTTCCTGTAGCTATTGTAGTTTTTGTAAGATTGAATCGATTGAAGTTTGTGGTTTTAACCAATATAACACAACACTATATATTTAATTATATATATAAAATAATTATATATATATATATATAAATAATATATTAATTATTATTAATTAATATAATAATATTAATATATATATATATATATATATATTATATATATATTAATTAAATATAATTAAATATATAATTATATAAATATATATATTATATATAAATATATTATATATATATAATATTATATTATATATATAAATCAGTATTTAGAGACTCTTAAATTTACTCCATCATTCAATTATTAATTACTTATCTAATCAGCCTGGTTGCAATATATGAACTTGAATCAAAGAATAATAAGGTATTAAAAAATTAATTATTTTCTCTTAAATATTTAGTTACATATTTACTTATATTTATATATCATTATTTCATTCCACTACAAGATTCAGAGATACTTCAACTCAATAATGAGTAAATACTAAAAAATTATAAAAAATTTATACAAGTATATATAAAGAGAAAATATGAATAACTAATAAATACCAGGTTTTAACTTATATATTAATTATAATAATTAATTATAAACTAATACATATATTAAATAAAATATATATAAATAATTAATATAATTATAAGATTATTATATAATTTTATTACTATTCTATCATATTATTAAATAAATGTCAAATAATGAATTAAATCATTTATTTATCTCATATATATATATCGCCTAATAGTAATTATTATATTATGTTTAATCTTCGTAAGACATAAATAGTCGTTTGTGGTATTTGATATATTTCTAGAAGTAGAAGCTGCAGTTGAGTATTAGAAGAGAATTATTAATATCATTACATTATTAAATGATTTAATATCGACTCACTTGGTGGAGTGACGGGTGCGAGTTTGTTTTTTATAGGAGTTGAAATCAAGACTACTGGGCCAAGGTCGGAGTCGGCCGAAAGAATAATATTATACGAATTATTATTTATTATTTCGTACGTAAACATTCTTCATACCCTGATATATAATTTAATATATATTAATATTATATATATATTTAATATATTATAATTAATTATATATATATTATATAATTAATATTTATTTAATTAATATAATAATATATATATAAATAATATAATATATTTAATATATTATATTTAAATTATATATATATTATATATATTATATATTATATATATATATATATACTTATTTACTACCTATACCCTTAAACTTACCGAAATAAAAATACTGTGTAATCTTTGAAATTATTCTAAATTATTTATTTTAAGTATAATATATTATAACATAATATTCAATTAAAACATATATTATTGTTTTATAAATTTATTAATTATATTTAAATAAATAATATAAGGACTTTCTTTCACATTTTTAAATTAAATCACTAAGTTCTTATTTTTTCAGAACTATCCACAATTTCCGATCTGAACAGAAGAAAAATGAGACTGGATTTACCAATGCCTACAAAATCTTTACTTTAGATTTGTAAGTTTAAATCATTATGAATCTTTGGTTTTTAATAAACTTTAATTAACTCGTCTTTAACGTGTCTGTGTTTATTTCACTGATAAATGACGTCTGATTCATGTTTTAATTATCCGTAGAATTAATTATTCTTAATTCACTTAATCTTTGAATAATCTATGAATTATCTTTGAATAATCTTTGGTTATCACACAACACATATGAAATTATTTAATATTATATTTATACTAGAAGAAATTTCCTTACCGTAATAGAGGAAAATTTGAAATACATAAGGTAAAATAACAGTTGATGTAAAAACTTAGTATAATTTATCCGTTTTACAAAAAATTACTATTGATGTGGTGGCTCTTAAAGAATGTGATATACGACATAAAATAGAATCGACATAAGTTAATATTTTTGATATACTAAATATATGATGAAAAACATAATTTTTTGCAAAGAAAATCTTCATTTAAAGTCCACAACTTTTTCTGAGTTTATTATCAGTTTATTATAAGTTATAAATTTATTAAATATTAGAGAGAGTTAATGTAAATATTGTATATATTTATATTAATACATTTGACAAAAACGACCTGAAAAATAGTTTCCTTCTAGTTTTGACTGAATCTCATGAGATCACCGACCAAAATAAAATCTCCCTTAGTTTTTAGATATAAGGCCATAATGTTATTGAAATGAGAACACTCAAAGCGAAGTTCCTTTTCACTCGTCCACTCAAATAATCGAACCTGCGGGGTGGTGAGGTGAAAAAAAAAATTTAAAATAAAGCCACTGGTTTAAAACTCACCTTTAAATTTAATATGTATATCTTTTTAATACAGGTAAATTTATTTTGTACTTGCAAAAAATAGTTGTGAAGTTACTCAAACATTTATGAGCACAAAAATACTAATTCATTCAACAAAAAATAGTTTTTAACACAATATTTAAGAATCTTTTCTAAAAATCTAAGTAATCTAGGGGTGACTAAATAAAACTATTAATATTAACAAAGCGCTCATTTGATGCAGCAATGACACAGCACAAAAAATGTATTTTTATCAGAAAAATAAAAAAAACACGCATCAAAATATCTTGAACTGTTCAAAAAATGTACAGGATTTTTGAGACATACGAAGAAGCTCTGTACTCCGAGGGAGCACGCAAAAGTTGCCACATGTTGAATTTTTTTCTTTTATTTCACTAAAGGAATACCCCACGCGACACAACAAGCATGACAGAGTCGGTTTCTCCGGCCAAACCGGGGATTGACGGAGAGGGACTTCGTCCCCCCTCTGTCCCTCCGTCGGCTCGAAACCCCCTAAAAAGGAATAATAACGAAAAAAATAAATTTTCTAAAGAGCAAATAAAACAAAACACTATTGGCAACTCTTGCTATTTCGTATACTGCTAAGGCAGAGGAAGTGGATGAGAGCATACGTCCTTGCCAGAACCTAAGATCAGTATACTAATATGTAACGGTGTTATTAATTAAATATTTGAATAAAATAATTTTTTTTTTTAACAGTTTCCACGATGAAATTGCTTGCTTAAATCCAAAATGTTGATATTTATTTCGTGTAGCTGTTATATAGTTTTAAAGTTACATGCATGTGTCTTTCGGGATGATGACCATTAAATATATATTAATTATCACTGATAATTATATATGATATATAGTATATACCTGTATATAATATAAAATTCGACCCAAGTATAGTGCATTATTTTTGTCTACGATAGTACATATATATATATATAGGCAAAGTTATTAACGCCCACCGGGAAAGGGACGTCGGCATCAAAAAATTTTTATCACAGTCGCATCTATGATACATAAACAGATGTTCTACTGGGGTGAAATGAATTTCATTTTTTAAAATTTTTTTTTTTACCTATGTTTTAGGGGCGAAATTAGGTTACTATCATTGAAAAACACAAAATTTCCATTTACCCCCTAAAACATCTTTTTATGTAACATAAGGCATATTCTTGTGAAAATTTTTTTTTGAACCGAGCTCCCGTTCCGTGTGGGCGTTAAGTAACTGTTAACCAGTATTATATATTATTATATATATAGATTACATAATTGTAATAATATATATTATATATTATAGTATTATATATATATATATATATCGTAATACGCATATATAATATATTAATATATATAATATTACTATATATACATATAATATTATAAGGATATATAGCTATCAATATACTCCTATACATTACTATACGTATCATACTCTATATATATATATTATACTATATACTATATTATATATATATAGTAGCTATTATATATATTATATATCATAATAATATATGTATGCCAGCTGCTGGATTATCCGCATATGTATCTTAGAAAACTATTAATGCTACAGTGTAAAACGGAAATAACTTTGCTGAATGCTTGGATCCAATTTTAGTGGGCTGAAATGTAAATATATATTATATATATATATAGTTAGTTTATATTTATAAATATATTATTATATATTATACATATATATAATATATTATAATATATTATATATCATATTATATTATAATATAAAAAAATATTATCTCAAAAACTACAATAGCTACAGCGAAAAGGAACACATTTTTGGAATCTGGATAAAATATTCAATAGGAAAATGTAAAAAATAAAAAATTAAAATAATTATTGTAATAATTATAGTAATCATGATTAAGAAGGCCTATTAAGGGACCTTTTATTGGTTCTCGTTAAAATAAATAGACTTTCTATTAATTTTGCTTCATATGAACGGCACATAGGGGGCTCGAGCCGCGCCTCGGGATACGTTTATCATACCCCGTAGGGGAGGGGCGGAAGGACCCCAGCGACACCAAAATACCAAAGAGCAGGTTCCGGAGACCCTCCCGGAGGGGGGAAATAATCCTACCCGTAGTTCCCCGGAAGGCCGAGAGACCGACTCCTGCCATCGGTGCGTAATATCTTGGGTTTCTCTTAGTAAAAAAAAACAAACAAATTTTAATATTAAAGATTATTTTTATTTTAACGAGAAAACAACTAAAAGCGTCTCTAAATAGCCTTCTAATCATGATTACTATAATTTTAACATAATTTTTTTTTATTTTTTCTATTTTTATTGATACATTTACCTATGTGAAATTGTTACCAGGATTCAAAAATGTATTCCTTTTCGCTGGAGCTATTGTAGTTTTTGAGATTTTTTTTTTTTTTTTTTTTTTTTTTTTTTTTTTTTTTTTTTTTTTTATTTTGACATTCAGCACTAAACATTGGGCCAGCACATTCCGCAATGATATTCCGTTTTTTACTGTGGCAAAGTTAATAGTTTTTAAGATACATGTGACGGCTAATCCAGAAGACTGACCTCTATAATATTATATCTTACTATATATATATATATTATATTTTATATATATTATATAATATATATATAAAATATATATATAATATATATATTATATATCAGTGCTAAATACCCCCCCGCAAGCCCCGCGGTTCTGCGGGGCGGGCGCAGGAGCCGAGAGGGCGCGCGGCGGGCAAGAGGGATGAGCACTTTTTTCGATGAAACTCCATTGGACAGCTGCTCTCTCTCTCTCTCTCTCCTTCTCCTTCTCTCTCTTCCTCTCTATATATATATATAATATATATATATATAATATAAAATATAATCTCTATATATATTATATTATATATATATATATTATATATATAATATATATATATATATAATATATAATAATATATATTATATATTATATACATATTTTTTTTAAACCCGTTATTGATATTTTTTTAAAATCCATATATCGATATTTTTTTATGAGTTTAGCGATAATTGGCTGGCAGACCAAAATCAAGCGAAAGCCGCCTAATGCAGAGTATGGTGCATGTGCAAATACACCATATTACTTAAGTCTTGAATGCTGTCTGTAAAAGATTACTACAATCGATTGTTTTTATATGATAGTGAAGTAATAGATTATATGGGTATTTCAGTCAGAGTCTTCAACGATGCGCTATCACTGAAGACAATTTCTTTCAGAACCTTGCCATGCGTGGCAACCAAAACTGTTATAAAGAACTGTGCCAACTAGATGGTCTTCGAAGGTTCGAATTGCTTGATTGGCGTTAAAGTTAATTCATTAGAATATATTTTTGGAACTATTTCATCAAAAAATCATTCCTAACCTTAAACAAGATTCTCTGAAGTATTGAGGCGACAGCATAAGAAGCAAATGTCTACTATTTCACTTCATTTTAATGCTTGTGTATTCAAAAGCAAAAAGTTTACTAAGTGATTAATATCAATATAAAACACGTCCAAAAATCAGACATATGAGCTTCCATCTCTCTTAGAAGGTGGGTGTCACCAAACTAATCAGTTGCGGGAGAGGTTTACAAGCTCAAGTGGAGGGCCCAGGAAACTACAGAAGCTGGCAAATTAAGACTTCATTCCTACTTAACGCAAAAGCAAAGTGACAAGTTCTCATGAGTGGAGCTTTCCGTTTAAAGATGTTGACTGTCATTGATCCTTGTGGCACCTTTTTTGTGGGGTTTTTACCGAGAGTCTCTTGACGTATACTATAGGCCAAGTGAATTCGGACTCGGGGTTACCAGAGTTATGAGGAAGTGAGCACAGATTTTTTGCTTTTTGAGCGTTCCTCACAGCCGCTTACAGAGTACTAAAACAGATAAGGTTCATTGGAATCATGCTTGCACTAGTTTACTCAAAACATATTGAACGACGTGACAATTTTCTTTTAGCGTTATGGAAATTGTCTGCTTAAGTTAAAATAAGAAAGGCAAAATGCCAAATATAATACAAGTACAGAATATTGTTGAGTTGAAATAATATGTTGTCTTGTAGTATTCCAGGACGTAGTGTACAGCTCTTTTATAATGGTTCTGACACTTCCTCAGTAACCACACATCATCTGCTGAGAGACTTTTTCAACATTAAAGACTAACAAAGTTATTTGAGAAGTACATTGACGACCGTAACGGTTAAGTGAATTGGCTATACTTAGCATAGTAGTATGGATTCAGGGCTCGCGCACTGGACTGGGGATAATGTTAGTGCGAACATTTTGATGCAAGAGCTGACCGAAGAGGATAAATCGAGCAGTTCAGAAGGAGCTCTTTAATGTCAAGTTAAAAACTAATGACAACATGTTATTGGTTTGATTTTGTAAGTTCTTTGCTTACTTTATAAATAACGTCATGTGAAAGTGTTCTAAACAATGCGCATCTCTCTTTTTATATATATAATATATATTATATATATATTATATAACTCGTATACTCATATATATATATTATATATATATTCTCTCTCGGGTTGTATATATTAATATAGTATGAGTGATATATATAAATAAACACTTTTTTACATCTGTAATACACTCTGGTTCTTTTGTTATGCTAGTGTGATTTTTCTTTTGATAGATAAACTCTCTCTATATTATATTAGTATATATATTGAATATACTAATTATCTCATACCCTATCCCTATATCGATATATCATTTTATATATATATACCTAATATATTTATATATATATATTATAATAAAATACATCTAAATAAATAATAATATATAATATAAATATATAATATATATAGAGAGAGAAGCTTAAATTTTAGTAGCCAAGCTTAAATTTTAGCAGCGCATGATTTCGAAAAGATGCCAATTGTGCACAAAGTAGCGCGGTACGGCAACACTGACCTTGAAAAAACCAAGACGCAACGCACATCATATATATTTTAATAATGAAAATGGGTATCGTGGAAAGTAAGTATCCTTGCGCAACACCTTCTCATATAACACAGGTTGGTCCTGCTCTCCAGCACCGGAAGCAGTGTCCAAAAACACCCATGCAAAATATTTATTTTCATATCACCACCCTAGATAACTAAAATCAGTTACTTTAAATAGAATGATTTAATTTAAGGTTACCTGATTTCGCGTCAGACCACACACGGTTATTAATATATATACTATCAGGCCTATATTTTATATCATATATTTATAATATAATAATATTATATATATCAATATATATTATATATATTCTTAAACATATATGTATATTATATATAATATATATACTAATATATATTATATATAATATAATATATTAATATATATTATATATATATATTATATATTATATATATATATATATATTAATAATGTATATTATATATTAAATAATAATAATAATAATTACAATAATAATAATAATATATATAATATAATAATAATGTTGAAGAAGTTGGGTGTTGGCTGACCACTCCACCTTATCTCTCTGGTACATGGAATGTCAGAAGGAATAAATGTTGAGGAGAAAAAGGGAGAGGTGATGGATGTATCAAAAAAGGGGAACATTTGATCATAAACCTGAAACAAAAATGAAACGAAACGTTGAAATGAGTGGATGTGCGTGTGAATGCTGTTGCTGTGCTGATGTTCCGGAAAAGGATTGAAGAGGGAGAGAGACATGATGAGATAATTGTCGGTACAGAAGTACTCGCCTCAACTCTTCGTGTCGTGCTGAGTCTAGCATTCTACTGGCTCTCTAATTATAAGGGTTTGAAAGGTATGTGTGGTTGTACGTATGGTCCATCTGAGGGAACGCTTGAGGAGTCCACTTTTTGCGGTAATGCTGATGATGTTTTGGATGGGTGGTAGAGAGCTTCTAGATTGATAGTGTGCGGTACTGATAGTAGGTAATAGGTGATCCAAAGGATGATAAACAGGTGGTTTCTGGAGTGTCAAGTAGAAATTCGAGAATGTAGGAAAGTGATTGATTCCTGTGAGGAGGAGATATGTGTTAAGTAATATTTCTTTACAAGACAAGAGTATCATAAGTATATAGAGTGTTGTAGGTAGCAGATGGAATCGAAGTGAAAAGTATGATTGATTTTGTGTTGGTGAAGAAGTGGAAGTATGTATTGATGTTAAATGATGTGAGGGGGGTTAAGATAGGGATTATCGGATCATTATGATATTTTAGTAAAATTAAGTTGGATGGAGAGGAAGGTGTTACGGAAACAAAAGTCACGGAAATAGAGTACAGAAGTTATAATTTAAAAACGCGTAATAAATAAAGTATGCGTAGAGCGCCTAGCAGATAACTCGAGGTTGAAATTGTCAACCACGATTAGACACCTGCTAACAAAATCTGGGAGCAAATGAATGAAGTAATTGTTAGCAGTGCAAAGCAGTTGGTGATGTGGCTAAAGTAGGGACTAAGAATGTTAACAGTGAGGTGGAATTGAAGAGGTGATGCAGCGGTTGAAAAGTAAAAAAAAAGGGTTGAATGTACTAAAATACAAATAATGAGTTCAAAAGAAGATGCTTGGATAGTAATAAGAGGATTAAACAGAAATTACTTAACACAAGTAGCATTACATAGGAAAAAGAAAGAGAGTAAATGAAACAGTTTGGAAGGACGGGATGAAATGGGAGCTTACAAAGGAATAGGAAGTCTCCTTCTGGAGAGGAAGCGCGAGATGTTAAGAATGAGAATAAGGGAGACTTGCTTAAATAAATGAATAGGATGGTGCTTTTGCAACTGATGAAAAGATGGGGATGCGAGGGAGTGGTGGAAAGAACTCTCGAGAATCTGCATAATATTGCCAGTAATGAAGAGATAAGGAAAATTATGTGATGTGGGTTTGGTGGTTTGGTGGTGTTAGATATTGTGGGGTGAAGGTTATTAGCAGGGAGGAGGATGACTGGGTAGAGTGAGAAAGTTATAGAATGGTAAATCTGCAGCACTAGCGATGAAATTACTGAGTGTGACAAGGAAGGAGAGCGAGTCGTAATTGAATTGGATTTGGAGTTGTGTATTAATTAAAGCGTTTAGCACGAGGGCACTTATTAGTCCAAGCGGGATTGGAGGAGCAGTAATAGTACCCTTATATAAGGTAAGGGAGATAAGGGGAACTGCAGAAGGAAATTACTAGAGGATAAGTTTTATTATGAGTGTTGTAGCGAAGACTATTCTGGTATTTGCTAGAACATAGATGTGCAACGTGACTGAAGGACTGATTGTGTGAAGAACAAGGCTGCAGTTTAGGAGTGGTAAGGTGTGTGGATACACAATGCTTTACATTTGAAACAATATGATTGAGAAAATGAGGAGAAAGAATAAATTGTATTTGGTTTTATGGATTTGCAACCCAGCGTATGATAATGTTTATATGGGAAACTCTATGGAGGTGTTTCTGATATATGGTTTCGGTGGCTAGGCTTCTGATGGAATCAAATGTGATGTATGAGGGAACAGGAGGCGATACCGTTACAAAAGACGTGCGTGTAAGAATAAGTCGGTTGTCCAAAGTGATTGGTCTTTAATTTATTAATAGCGGAGTGAGACAGGTTGTTTATGTCTCCTGTTATTCAGATTGTATATGGCATGGGTTATGAAGATATTAGAGGTAGGGACGGTGGCAGAAATGTTGTTAGAACTGATGAGAAATAGAGACGAGTAGAGGGTGCCTAACCTATTATATGCGGAATGAATTTAGTGTTTTGGGTGGCGAATATGAAGAGGTTGAGAGGGATGCTGGTAGAAAGATTTGGCCCGGGTGTGTAAAAGAAGGGATTTGAAAGTAAACGTAGATAAGAGTAAGTTGATGGTTGTGAGTGAGGAGGTCTTCAGTGTGAAGTTGTGTTAGATGTTGAGCGCAGCTGTAACAAGTGTTAGAGTTTAATATTTTGGGTATATGTTGGATGAAGAAAGGGAACGGATGACTGATGCGAGAATGTCAGTATGGAATTAGTCTTAATGGCAGGAAGGTGGCTGGATGCAATTAAATCGGTTAATGAATGTGAAACAGACTACAGTCCTGGATGTGCGCTAGGTCTGCTGGTGTTTACCTGTTTGATGATAGCATAGTGAGGACTATGGTCTTGGAATAAAAAGTATAGAATCTAAAGGTTCAATGTTTCAGCGATGGACAAATCTTAGGAGTAGTATAGGGTAAACGAGAGAACTAAATGCCAAGTAAGTTGAGATGGATTTGGTCATTGTGAAAGGCATGAATGATTAGTCGCGATTGTTAGCACGATATATAGTGGTGAAGTGTGTTGAGAGACCGACAGCTGGGAAGAGAAAAAAGTGGATGAGTCATTAAGAGGAATGTCTGCAGGAGAGAATGTGGAGTTTGGCAAAGCGAGAAAACGGTGGCGTTTATTGTGAGGCGGGATGGGTTGTGGCCTCACCGGCCAGGGAATGAACCTATACACTTGACGCATTAACCATAGTGAGGATTCCGTCGCGGCCAATGGAAGCCGCTAAGGCTGGATTTTCTGACCTCGCGTACGAGTCTTCACTATTAATGGTACCATGACGGGCGGTTAAGCTGGGTTTCTATCACTTGTCACTTATTTTTCTATGGTTTTCTTTTCGTACATGTATGCACCTTTACCCCAAGCTCTTGGGGAGAAAAGGGTAGGCGCGGGAGATGATTGCATAGATTTTATATATATATATTATATTATATTATATATCATATATATTATATATTAATAGTGTATATTATAGTATATTTATATATTAGAATTATATATATTATACTATACATATATAAATATCATATATATATTCTTTCACACACTCATCACCAACAGACATATATATGACCACCATTTATCCACATTATCATATACACATACTTATAATATATCCACACCCCTCTTCTAGAGAACATCCTACAGACATCGCCTACTACCTTATGCACCCCGTTGTGTTGGGCGAAATTATTCCTACTGTATGTCCTGCGTGGTTGAGAGAGGCGACGTCGTGTTAGGTTGGCTGCCCACGTACCAACTTTCTCTTGCTAAATGGCTTATGCCTGCTCCGGAGATGGTTTTCGTGATCGCAGGTAAACGGCTTCGTATTTTAGGCGAAATGTATATGAATTCATATGCGTACAGAATGTCAGAGAGAACTAATGTGAAAAGAAAGTAGAGAAGGAAGATAAATGTATTTAGACAGAGGGCAAATTTTGATTTGCTCACTGTGACTGACAAGGAAGAAATGTGAAAATGAGTGGTTAGGTGGGAAAAGATGATGAAGGGCAGAGGAGTTGCAATTTTGATGGGTGACTTGTGGTACAGAGCTATGGTAGACTTCGTGTGTGTGAGTACTAAGGATTCTAATGGTTAAATTTAAGTTTGAAGGTCAAGGTATGTGTGGGTTATGACATATGGGTCCATCTGAGGTAAATGTTGAAGAGAGCACGATTTTATGCGATAATCTGAATGATGTTTGGATGGGGTGAGTAGGAGCTTCAGATGATTGTGGTTTGGGGGACCTAAATGGCTTGGCATAGGTGATCATGAAAAAGGATGGATAATAACAGCTTAGGTTTTGGGGGTATGTCGGGAGAAATGAGAATGGCTAGAGAGGTGATGAACTTCTGTGAGAGACAGGATATTCGGTGAAAGTCAGTGTGTGTGAAACAACGTATCGCATAGTGTGATTACTTAGAGTTGGACTCGAAGTAAAGTATGAGTGATTTTGTGTTGGTGAGACGAGATCGACTATGTGTCTGGATGTTAATCAATGAGAGGATTAGAATAGGGTTATCAAATCATTGTTGTCTATGTACATAGTTATGTGGGGAGGATTGGATGAGAGGAGGGAACGGTGATCGGAAGAGTGATAGATTATGAGTGAGAAGTTAAGCGTGAACAAGGTAATAAGGAATAAGTATTAGAAACACTCGCAAGTTAAAATCGAGTTGGAATCTGTGTGTTTGAACAAGTGAAACTGAACAAATCTGGAAGTAAAATGAAGGGAAGCAGTTCGTTTAGTTCATGCAAAGGAAGTATTTTTGTGGGGGCGGGGTTTTTTTGTGGCTAAAGTAGACGTAAGCAATGTTAACAGTGAAGTGGTGAATGAAAACGCGTAATGAAGCCGATTAAAAGTAAAAAGAAATGTAGGTTGAATGTGACTAAAGTGTAATGATGAGTTTCTAAGAAATGTTTTAGGAAGTAGATAGAAGAAAAAAGGGTAATAGCTAAAAGTGCAATACGATAGGAGAGGACGAGGATAATGACCAGTTTTGGAAGAGATGAAATGCGGACTTTAGAAGGGAATCGGAACTTCCCGAAGGAACGCGAAAGGTTAGATGAGAATAAGGGGAACCTGCTTAGAGAATAATTGAAAAGATGCGATGCTTTTGTAACTCGATGAAATGATGTAAGGAGTGTGAAAGAACACTTTCGAGATTCGATGAACTGATTAACCCGTATGTGTGGTGATAGTGAATGTGTGTGGGATTTGGATGTTGGCAAGAAGGAACGTGTATTTTGGGAATAGAGTTCTTAGCAAGGAGGAAGTGGTAATGAAGTAGTGGAAAGTTGAGAAGGGTATCTGCAGGTATTGATGAAATTTATTGCGTAGGAAAACAGATCAACGAAAATGATTATTGAATTGATTGATTAATGAAATTGAATTGATTATTGGTTTATGAAGGATATAGTTCCGCGGGATTGGAGGAGGACAGTAATAGTACCTGTTATGCTATTAGGAATATGGGAAATAAGATCATGAGCATCACACTTCTATAGAGATTAAATTTATTTATCTTAAATAGCAGAAATTAGAAGAAATATTTAGTTGAAATATTTGATAATTTTAGCATATATGTCGATATGTTAGTCAGATTTTAATTTTAAATATTTTTGAGCAATTCTTATTTAGAAATTAAATTGTCAATAGGAAAAAAGTCATTAAACTCACTCTCATCCAGCATCCTGGATTACCGGGAAAGTTCAATTAAATGGAACCTAAAATAGTTATTACTGGTTCTATGCTTTGATTCTATCATTGGGTTTTTACGATTTCGTACTGTCATGGTTCCTACTCTCGATATAGAAGTTTTAAGAAATCTGACCAGTTAATTAATATTTCATTATGAAAGAACTTTGCTGTCTTTTGTTATTGTATTATTGAGAGTCACTGATTCCAAAAGCTCTTACACGATAAGCTGTGTGGCAACAAGATATCTTTGTGTGCAGCGGATGTTATCAATTGATTGAGGGATAATGAATGTTAGTACGTTGAGGGGTGGTTATGAGAAGTGTGTGTGATTATTCATGAAGGAATTGAGAGGAGGTGTAGTAGTTATGCTAGGGTTAAACTAATTTAGAACAATTTGAAGAGAATTATACACTTGCTGAATATATTGCAACTACATAATGAAAGTATCAACTATTGAGGAACTGTTTTAATATTTGAAGAAAACTTTGGTAGAGTAGAACACTTCTCACCTGTATTTACTTATATTTTTTGAAGAGTTTACTTACTGAAGTAAGGATCATTGATTATTATACAGGCTACATCTTGACTCAGTATAACTTGAGAATTTGGAGACTCGTTAGTTTCACTACATCTCATATCTGGTGCAGGGTTGAACTCTACTTCCCGTGATCAACCCTGACATTTTTTAAACTTATACTTTTTTATTTGGTGTTATTTAAATAGAACAGAAACTTACAGGGAAGATTGTCCGTCTGTTATTGACGGATTCCCATCTGTGTGACGAGTACCCTTTTATAAGGGTAAGGGGATAAGGAAATGTAGGAATTATAGGGTATTAGTTTATTTTGTAGGAAGGTATTGCTGGTATTTTAGTTCGAGAAGGAGTGACTCGCTCGAGTGATGAGGACTAATTGATGAAGAACAGAATGCGTTTAGGAGTGGTAGAGGGTGATGTGATCAAATCTTCTACCATATGAATACAATGACTGAGGCAAATGAGGAGAAGAAGAAAATTGTATTTAGGTTTTATGGATTTGCAACAGGTGTATGATAGGATTAATAGGGAAGACCTATGGCAGGTGTTGCAATATATGATGTTGGTGGTAGGTAGGCTTCTGAATGGATATCAAAAGTATGTATGAGATAGTGAAGCGTGTGCGTCAGATCAAAAGGTGGTGTCAAAAAGTATTGGTTTAGTTTTCAATAGCGGAATGAGGCAGGATGGTGTTATGGTCCCCTTGCGTTATCTCCATTTTTTATATCATGGAGCCCAATGAAGAATTGATGAGGGACCGGTGGCAGGACAATGTTTTTTAAGAGATGATGGAAGAATGACGCTTACATGGCGGGTCCCTACCTATATATTGCGGGAATTTGGTTTTGTCGTGGGTGAATCTGAAGAGCAGTTTGAGTGGGATTGGTAGAGAGATTTTTCAGTGTGTGTAAAAGGGGGTTTGAAAGTAAACATAGATAAGAGTGAGTTTAATGGTGTAGTGAGGACAGTCTCGGTGGATGAAGTATTGTTAGATGTGAGAAGTGTTGAACAGGTCTGAGTTTAAATATTTAATTATATATGTGTGGAGAAAGGGAACGGATGTGAGTTCAGTAGGAAAGGTTAGTGAATGGCAGGACGGTGTGCTGCGTGCAGATAATCGTTGGTGGATGCTAAAGGGCCTAAGTCTTGAAGTGACGCTAGGGCTCTATACATTGAGGGTTTATGTTATTCTGTGTTATGTGGCGTAGTGATATATGTCTGGAATAAGGAGTATTAGAATCAAAAATTTAAGTGTTCAGACTGGACAATCTTAGGGGTGTTAGGTATGAAAAGAATTATTAAAATAAGAGATGAACGTAGTTAGGAGTATGTCGGTGTGAGAGGAGGTAACAGAGATAAAATGAAAGTCGTTTATTCTAAATTTATTCTCCTTGCATAGGAACTATCCTCTAACATTCTCTCTTTCC
>JABUQX010128590.1:0-31845 GCA_015478945.1 Trachelipus rathkii
AAACAAATTTGCTAAAAACAGGAGGAAAGTTCAAAAACCGAAGATGTAGGGTGTACACGTGGAGGTTTATGAATGGTATACTTCTGAAACGACAAAAGAAGGTGGGAAGAGAATAAATCCATTCTTATTATATATATTATTATCACTTTGCCATATATATTGGGTAAGTCGGTCTTCTTTCGGCTTGAACGATATAATAATTTTTCCATTCGGTCCGGGACTGAATATTTTTAGATACCCGAAGGGACTAATATATTCGGGCTTCTAGGTACTATTAGTAATGGCAATATATATTAGCTATGTCGTTGTTAATCGTTTATATATATAATGACATAACGTGTCATACCCATTTTTAAATGGCAGGCTTAACAATAAGTACTATAGGCTAAGCGTAATATGTACGATGGTAATATATTCTATATATCTATTACATTGTATAATTCGGTGTACTAGTGAGCCTTTTAATTACTAGTTATGTGAGAATTTTCTTTATTTGTATATTGACCTCAAGCTGATACATACTCATGAATTGGACGGAAAAAATAGGATGCGGGATTGGAGGAAAGTGATAGTGGAAGAAGGAGAAAGTTCGCGCTATTATTATTAGGATATTAGTATGAAATTAAATATATCTTTTTGGAACAACAGAATTTTATATAATATACTAATTTACTCAATTTCATCTTTTTCAATATTAAATCTGTGTATCATATTATTAAAATATTGGATAAACTGTGGGAAAGGGGTGGGGTCGAGAATGTATGCAAGAGAGGCTGTGTTTCATGTATTACCGATTACATATTATATAAGTCTCTATACTTTTTTTCGAGTCTAACAATATATTGCTCAAGTATAGACGGACGGAGGGTAATTATTACGCTGCTGCGAGTGTGTATTATAGTTAGTGTTGTCTATCGGGGTATTGTTAGATACTCTGACAACCGCCGATTGATACTTACCTACTGAGTCCGTAATTACCGTATGATAAATAGTTTGAGTGAGACGATCTACCCATCAGTTGAAACACTAAGCT
This sequence comes from Trachelipus rathkii, assembly GCA_015478945.1. NCBI lineage: Eukaryota > Metazoa > Arthropoda > Malacostraca > Isopoda > Trachelipodidae > Trachelipus > Trachelipus rathkii. The sequence continues at coordinate 1,034 of JABUQX010128590.1, forward strand.
TTGTGCTTGGCGTCATTTCGATTCGTTGTTTCTTTCTTTGTTTTGATAAGTCTACTCTCGGTGCTGCTGCAAGGGCTCCCTCAACGATGCTCTCTGGACTTCCGACGAAGGTGACAACAGTCCTGTTGGCAGACAGCTCTAGGATTTCTAATTCCGGTACCAATAGAGGCAACGGGCCTTCAAGGGAGATCACTGAGCTTAGCGGTGTGAGCGTCGGCCCAGGTAGTAGTCTATTTTTTCATCCGGTGGCTGGGGATTATTGACATCATTATCTTGAGAGCGCATAGGTTGATTGAGTTTACTTTTGAAATTGACCTGGATCAAAAGTTTTGTTCAGAAAAAATTATGATTATAGTTTTACTTTGACGATAAAACTGATGAATGGAATATTTTTAAACACCGGACGGTGGAGTAATCAAGAAGATCGAAATTCAAATTTACGTCAAGTCCACTTAAGTCTAAGCTGAAGGTTAATATAAGGACGTTGCATTTTTCAAACAAGGAAGGTTCTACTGCTTTATTAGATAGATCCTTATTTATCAATGAATACTGTTATAAAAGTATGCTTGGTGTGCATTTAATTTATTACTGTATATCTCTTTAGGCAACTGACAATCCTACTTTTTTTTTGCTTATATGGCTTCTTTTTATTTATATTTTCTATTCTAGGGTTTATGATTGTAAAGATAAAGCATAAGTTCAAGTTATTGTGGTGGTATGAAGGCCTCATTTGTCCCATTCTAGTTTGTTGTTAGATAAAAAGGTGACTAACTCACTTTATATATAGTGACGGTTATGTTGTTATGTTTATATATAGCTTATATATATATCCTCCGGTGTAGCATATATATAACACTACAGTGGCATAATTCGATACTAATATGTAATAAAGGGTGTCCTAATAGCAAATATAATTAGTATACTAAGAAAGATTACTTCAGATAGAATTTTAAAAAAAAATATAACTAATTACCTATATACACGTTACCCTGATTAATAAGATAAAGTCGTCCTGTATATAGGGCGTCATATGAGTATATATATTATATCTGACTCATAAAGAATAATGATCATGTGATACTACTTACTATCTAATACTAATAATTATTATGTTGATATTTAGTATATGCTTTCGCTATATTATAGTACAGAGATAGGTTAAGTTTCGGAGTGTCTAAGATTCTACTCACGTTTAATATTATTATTACTTGCATGAGTGTTGGGATATTGCAACTACACTATACTATACTATATATAGTATTAGCGGTGGCTGCTCATATATATAGGAGACTAATTATAAAGTGCATTATCGTATGGGTTCTAAACTCCTTACTAATATGTAATAGCATCAAGTTTAGGTGTAATCAGATATGAGATAGTAGAGGTTAGGTAACAGACTCATAATATTATTATGTCCATTAATTTAATATATATTTACTTACACTTAATTATATATTATGTTGTTATATAATAATAGGTATTTAACTCAGTATTATAACTGATATTTAATTGAGTCAAATGTCACTTAATCAAGTTCTGTAATTCTTTATTGTCTAATCATACCCGAGATCTATCATATAAATATATATACTATCTTCCACTTCTTTCTGCACGGACTGAGGGATGGGATTCATTATGTATTTTGTGCTTATTTATCCCCATTATATATTAATATATATCCATATAAATATATATAGTATATATACTATATATACTAATAATAATATATAGTACTCGTATACTATATATATATTAAGCTAATAATACTGTGGAATGACATTAATATCATTTATAACGAGATATTTATTTAGGTGTCCTGTGTTACACCTGTCCAGGTACCTTTCGGAAAAGCCTATATCATCTATGTGTAAAAAATTAGATATACTTAAGGTTGATATTAAGTAGTTGCCTGGTGGACTTAGCTTTAAATATATTTTATTATTAAGTATAGTATCGGTAGTATATATAACTATTTTTAGATAGTATGCGTAATACATCACAAGTAAGCGATCTATCCCTTGTCCTTCCTTGTTGAAGATATATCTTCTAGCCAAAAGCCAGAATAGTAGTTAATTGATAACAAACCATTTATCAAAAAATTAGTAACTTCTCATATTTGTTATTTTCCTTTATAAGGTATAGTGGCATAATAATTTTCTAAACGCAACGTATATTATCATAAAACCTAGTTAAAGAGGTTATGGAGACGACAGACAGTACAGGAAAAGAGCGAGACAATCCATAATCTCAAAAATTCCTTAGCAATATATACGCTTAGAGAGGAGAAATAACTGGAATATTCCTTTCCTCTGGAACTTCTGGAGCTAGACATGCTGTCTGAGTGTTTCAGGTATGTGATACTAAACATATACAACTAATTAAATAAATAGTGAAAAAAAAGACTAAAGTAAAGGTTTGCTGCCTCCCGCTTGTTGTTCTGCACTACGCCTTGCCGTCATTTCGATTATTGATGGCACACAGAGCTATAGTACTTTGTCTTGGGAACGCAGTGTATCTGATTTAGCGCACTCAGCATATGTCAGCTTCACCGAGTGCTTCATTTTCTATTACACCTGATCTAGTCCTCTGCCCCCGTCTTCGGTTAGTGATAGAACGTTACTTATATAGATAGACTTACAGACTGAAGAATCAGACGGTTGTGGCTCCGCTGCTTGCTCCCATTTGCAGTTGAGGGTTTTATGGCTCGCTGCATAGTTATTGATTAGCTGTGTGATTTAGGATTCTCCAGGTGATGGAGCATTTCGGTTATGGCAAAGGCCACAATAAATCTAACTGTGCGTGTTTCAGGTTGTCTCATGCCTCGCTTGATGGGTGTATTAGGAAGCAAAAAATCGACTCGACCAAGTAGGGTGTGGTGGTTGACTGCTGCTGCTGAGTTGCTTGGTGCTGGCGCTGCTGACTGGCTAGCTGGCTGCTTGTTGCTTCTTTCGTTCGCAATGGTAGACTCTCTTTGCGCGCGACGCACTCGCGGTATTAGGGATTAATACGGGAGCCAACGACTGGGTCAGTTTTACTACGCCTTAGTGGATAAAAGAGAATCGGCTCCATAAAGCGCCTGCTAAGCTTGCTGCTGATCTCAAGCAAATGCAATTGCTAGCTGCATGCTGCCTAGACTCGACATAACGCTTTGACTTCTTGGCTGCTGATGTCTGAAGCTGACTGTTGCCTCCTCCGTCTGCTGCTAAGCTGGATTTGTGGGAGGAGATAGTTTGTTGTTATATAGGTATAGGATATGGGGCTAAGCAAGCTATGCTCCAGTGAGTTTCTTATTTTCAATCCTCTAGAATTAAAGTAGTATAAAGATATGAAAAAATTTAATAGTAGAGATATCTAGGGTATAGGAAATTAGTGATTGTCTTATGTCTTCATGAAACTTATTTTATTTATGATCATTGATCTTTTTATGGAGAACTTATTAAATTTAAATAAAAAGAAATGGATAGAGAAGCAAGTATTATTGCCTATTATTTATACTATATTACCTATATTATTATATAACTGGCAGCTTTTTTCTTGTTAACAATGGTTAAGTTTAAATAAAGTCAATGATCGGGAAATTCGGCCAGATATCTCTAGACTTGTGTCAATACACCCCTGCATAAGTGTTTGACCGTGGTTGGTTAACCCTTATATTGTACACTTATCATAATTCGGCTACACTTCACTAAGGGAAGCTCGGAAAATGAAGTGAAGTATTGGACTCCAATAATTCCAAGCGTGCTCGTGTGTGTGAATGTGATAAGACAGTATTATTTTGCTGTAGTAAATTTTAGATGATATTTTCCTAGTGTTTATGTCTCTGGAACCATATTTCTCTTTGTAATATAAAGAGTACAGTTTTGACTATTTTTTTGCTGTTTATTTTAGTGATTTTATTTTCTGAAAAACAAATAACATTAATTAGCGATTGTAGCGTTGCTTTTAGAATGATGATATATATTAACACAAAATTATTGAGATAGAGTATATATATAATTTCACAAGTGATAGTTATGTTTTGTTTTTGTTGACCAGGGTGGGCTTCGTTGTTGCCGTTTCCTAGTATATTCTGGAATAAAACTTGTTTTCGAGAGACTGCAATATAATACTTAATAGTACTTTTACTAAATTTATGTACTATACCCTAAATTTAGTATTTATAATTGAAGTGAGCTATTCGATAAATCTCATAAATTTAGCTTTCTTGTGCCAAGAACCAATGAGATAATATTGGTGTGATTCGACCTTTGTTGGATCGCACTGCTGTGGGCTTCGTCGAACATACCACTGGGGAGCAGCGAGGAATTTTCTTTAGGCTTGCTTTTAGGGACGTGGGGGGAAAGTAAGAACTCGTTAAGAATCCAGTTCTACTCCAATAAATAATATGTAGTTTTTTTCAATTCCTTTATCCTCTATCGTTTTCCACAATGGATCATACAATTCCCTTTTCGATTGTATTTCTCACAATCCAATCCACGCGTCCTGTGAAAGTATTACTCTCTATATTATTATCTCATCATTATCATTAATTATTGAATTAAATAATTAAACAAGGAACTTAATTTTTGGAGAGAGGTCCTTTTTCGTGGCTACTAAAAACAAAATGATAGCACATCGATGATAATTTTTTATTTCAAGCAAAGTTATCGAAAACTCGAGAAAGATTTTATATTTCATCTTTATCTTATCATTTCAATAATTCATGTTTCTATTTTATATTTTTAAAAAAATAGCGATTAACAATATCATGTCCTTGGGTAGACATTTTGCGCATTCTCCAATTTCATTCGATTCTCGTTAGGTTCATGTCCACTTTATTACGCGCGTCCCTTCGATTTCCCGTCCTCATCTATTGTTCTGAAACTGAGTCTGCCTGCTACTGACGAGCTGGGAGATTTGAAGAGAGAAAAAAAGGAAAAAGGAGAAGATAGGGCGGTGCGGGAAAAGAGTGGGTGAGCAGTGAGCGAGTGGGCTTCTTTCGAAACGGAAAAGTTCGGTAGGTAGTGCAGGTGAATTGTGTTTTGGCGGAGTCGAAGTATTTTATGATGCTCGACAGGGAGAAGCCTAAATTCAAGAGAAATGGCGCAGATTGTGACGCAGATGGAGATGAAGCGTCCAGAACGCATAGATAAGAAGTGTGAAATACTAGGGAGACTGTTCCACTCTCCGCATTAGAGAAAAGACTAAATAGATAAATTATTAGTTAGTAATATATACCTTTCATTTTCAATTTCAAACATAAAATGAGTCTGTAAATCTTAGAAACTCTTAAATTTTGAAAACACTTTACCCATGACTTCCTCTTCCCTGACGATTGAAGAAGAATCCATTTTCTTTGTCCTCTTGAAAGGGAGTAGCGGTGGAAGATAAAATTCTTTCATTATTATATTAAAAAGGAAGATCTTTTCTTTTTTTTTCTTCGAGACCATATTGCCTAAGAATAATTATATAATATCTCGATCGTATATTGATTCAGGAAGATATATTATATGATCTTACGGTCGTTTTCTTCGTTTTGATCGGAGGCGTTTCCTTTTGCAAAAGTAAATTATCGGAGTTATCATAAGAATTTAACTGAATCGAAATACTATCCAGATTTTTGCAGACGAGGTTTCGGAACGACACTACTTCCATATGTCTCGAAATGCTGATTTAAATTTCTTCATACTGATTCTTATATTTTTCGCTCTCAATAAAATTCTATATATAACCAAACAACTATTGAGGAATAGGGAGACGGAAAGACGCCCTTTCGAAGGCTTAAGAAATTTTCAAAATTCTAATGATCTCGATCAATGGCGCCTGCCAAACCTTCTTCCTTTTATCCATTTTTCTAATTTATCTTTTAATCCGTACTATGGTAATATCTTTTGGGGCGTCTAAACTCCAAGAAATCCCAACTCACATTAGTGGAAACTCGTATACCCCCCTAGAACATTTCAGTCGATCTCTTTAAAGGGATAAGGTTCTTCCTATAAATTGTGGTTATATTTCGGCAAATCAAAATTTATTATCCATCGTTTTATTTTGTCATTGTGTCATTTTAATGACATCATAAATGCAAAACCATAATAATCAAGAGGAACGTAGACAACACCTTAGTATAAAAAATAATTTGATTGATATATAACTAAACTAAACTAAATAATTATTATCGAAGACTCTGAAGAAGAGGAATAAACTTATACTAAAATATTTTACTTCATGTAGAATTTTGAAAATATATATAATATTCAGGGTTGTTCATCAAATATTCTTTTCTTATTATTCAAAGAATCTGTTCCTGTAAATAGCTTATTAAAAATAAAATATAATTGAATATCATTATTTATAAGATTATAAATAAAATACAACAGGCAAAAATAAATTTCTAATTATGCCGTGGGTGAAATGGCTACCTTATATTATAAATTCCTGCCACATCCCCACATTTGCACGTTGGAAGTTTTTCCTATTTATAGTTTGCAAAACTACTATTTATCGCGTTAGTCATATGTTGGTTTAGTCACACATTAATTTAGCGCTAATTAGAAGATTGAACTCTACCCATTTTCTGTGTCGCGGAAAGCCTACATCCAGCACTATTTCCCCATCCGATACATTGGATATTGGTTAGATTTTAACGTTTGTCTACCGTCGCAACTCTCGAATGATCGCGTGGTTATTTTGTTAAAGGGGAAATAACGCCCCAATAAACATAAACCCCCGTGAAACATTAACGCCGCTTACGCGGTTACATAACACGCTTCTTATCTTGCAAAAATGTTTCGTATTTTATTGGCACCGTTAAGCTTATTGGTATGAGAAATATATTCTCTATATAATAAAGTATTTATGCGCTCTACAGTTTTACAACTCAATATGGACGGCACGTTCTCCTTTTCAATAAATATTTTCGACTGAGTTTACGGGAGACACGAATAACAATTCCGAAGCGCGTGAAGATACCCGACCTGTCAAAGCACTTTAGGATATTTATAATAATCTTTGAGAAACGTTATATATCGGCGGCCTGCTAGAGATTGATATTGAAATTTCTTTTTGTTATCCTATTGCTTTTTTGTACCTTATATAATGGAAAGTTACTATGTAAGTGGGCCAAAAGTTTATCTTTCATATATTGTAGGATTGAATATTATGTTATACTTCGTTTAATTATAAAAATATTTGCCTAAAAACTTTTTTAGAAAGGTTAGTATTTTCTTGTACTAAGTAAAAACTCAAATCAAATTATCGAGTTTAAAAAAAACTAATGAGAATAAAGTCGATAACTACAATATTATATTGCATTTTAATAAGACGTGGTAGATCAATCCTATACTTTTCCAATAAGTTGACCAATGTAAGAATTGAGACGTAAGCATAATTATCGGAAAGGGTACATGAAAACACATTAAATTTGGAGTACAGACTGGTGATCTCGACCCATAGCCTCGAATTAATGGTCTATTAAAATAGTAATAGGTGTAAGTAGTGTGGGCTTTGTTATTGTATTACAAAGACTAGCCAGAATGACTTAATAGAGAAATGAAGCAGAAATCATGGTGAAACAATATGATATAATTATTAAAATTTAACTTTAATAAAATTTTCTGAAAACCCTTTTTTTGTTGAAAAATAAAATCATCCATATAAATCGATTTATAAGGGTGCAAATGTACCTAAGATTCCGAACCTCAAAACTTCAAACGGATTCACTTTATTTTTTTGTGTATCGAAAAAATGCAAACTTGCTCGAAGTTAAGCGAGTTTCGTTTTCGAACGACAAAAATACAATAACATCATAATAACAAGGGTTAAAAATAAAACCTGAGAAAGACGAGCCCTATAAGAAAGAATCGGTAGTGTATTCGCGATTGAACTTTAAAACACTTTTAAGTCGCAATATTATTTTTCCGGCAATTTTGTCAACTTAGACTCCTTCTAGCCGCGGTTGAGTAGGCCTGTGCTCTGGTTCCTTTGGTACTATCTCCTCTAAGCGGGCGAAACTATATGACGTCATATCGGTTTGATGCGATAAGTTTTCTCGAGTTTAACATGTGGGACAAAATGTGTATTTGAAAGCGTCTCAGACTCAGACATTTCAGGTGACTGATGACCAAGCTCAGTAAGGCGCACTTAGAACATCTCGATTTATTCCTCCTAGGTGGACATTTGTCTGATCCTGTTTTCTCCGGATGTATGGGTGTCCACTTCTCTCACACACAAAAAAAACCAGCACGCTTTAAAGTACCATCAGATGATTCGGGCGCGGTCAACACCTATTTTATTAGGTAATATTTTTTACTTAACTTTTTTTCGATATGCTTAGGCCTTTCAACTCCATTTTCCCTAGAACTAGGTTAAATGTTGGAACGTTTCGATATGGAATACTGATAAATTATAGTTCCGACATGTCTAGGTAATATAGTCGTTAAAATATGGAGTAATTTGGAATCATCAATAAGGTAGCATAAGTCTGATATGGTTGCTGTCTAAACAGAATTCAATAAGGTTAACAAATGAGGGTCTTCACAGCTGCTAAGTTCGATAATAATAAGTTTATATAAGTATATTTTTTTGTTGATTTAAGTGTCCTATTAAGTGTTTTAATGACAATCAAGATAAAGGTCTAAGCTAATAATTTATAATGTTGATCAAGTCTTCATAAATACTACTAGTCGAATCCAAGTTGACTAAGAAATTTTTATATCGAAAGTCTAAAAGTGCTAAAGATCGAAGCGCTCTATCAGTGCTAAGTCGAAGGTCCTTAAGTAATCAAGTCGATTAAGGTTAAGGTGCTAAATCTAAAATTTCTGCAAAAGAAAAGCTATAATTAACAGCGGCCGTCACTATATGAACGCTCATAATCGGTTTAACCGATAGTTTACAAGCTTAAGTAAAAATGGATAATTTTATGGAAAAGCGTTCAGTAAGTAAATTCCGCTTTCGGCGACTTACCATGACTATGTATGCGTCGACACTCACTATTTTTATTAATCGCACTGACTTTTTGTTGCATATGGAAAACCCAAAATTAGCGTACCTAACTAAGAGTGATGCTTTGTCTAACATACGCACATATTGTTTTTATGAAGAGTATATATTAAGCTCTTATCCTCGCTATTCACACTACGATTAACTTAGTGTTTGACGTTTGCGTTAAGTGGAATTGGATTATGAGCAGTTCGAAAGGGGTCTACAGTTGCTATAAAATCTAAATTTTTGACTGAAATAATTCACTAAATAAAGAATATTTTAAGTTCGAAATTAATTTTTCGGAAATTTGCAACTCTATAGGAACCTTCGTAACTGTATACAGTTATCCCAGGGGCGTCCACTTATAATCGACGTCATTTAAATTATAATCGGTTTAACGATATGTATACAAGCTCAATCATATAATTCATTAAACCGAGTAATGCGTCAATTAATATGAATAGAACGCCGCTTTTAGGGTAAAACTGGGTATTAAGTATCCGAAGGGCTAATACGTGCATAAATATCCGAAAATTAAATTTTCGAGTAACTTAAAAATTTTTAAGTGTAATCAAATTTAAGATCTATTTACAAATTTCGCAGTTATTTATTAGCATAATTAGACCTTGCGATATTTAGAACTACTGATACCTTCGACTCATATCGTTCCCTTTACAGATTATGTCACTATTTATCGGGTTGAAAAGCGATAAGATTTATATTACACCTAAATAAGTTTTGTCACGGCGCGTATCAACTTTATGTATAGTTTATTTTGGTTCCCTATCGAAACGCTTCACTATAGGGATATAAGTATGTCGCTCATTACGGGATTCGCTGATAAAATGAGCGGCTATGAACGCATTTATCAAATACCATTTTTTTCACTTAATAGACTCGTAACTAATCGTTTAAATCACTGATATTATTGAACGTCAGTTTTGCGACGACAATAAGGGAATCTTTCCTATAACTCGAATATTTCTAAGTGTAAATTCGGGAATAATTAATTTTTATCGTTTCCTATAACTAAATTTATTTCTAATTAAGGAATACATTAATATTTTTTCTTCTTGAGATTTAATATTCATTTATTAAGACTTATACCTTGGATTCTTAATATTTCTTACTATCTACTTAAAAAAAAAAGTTATCACCAATGACCAAAAGCAGGTGAAAATTAATTTCGTAAATAAAAAAAATTGTGAAAATTTTTTTTATTTTTATAATTTTTTTTTTTTATTCAATTATTTATTTTGAAGCTGTGAAATCAATTTAATATCTCATAGAAACCGGTTTTCATGGGCACCTAATATAAAAAAAAATTAAAAAAATTTAAAAAAATAAAAATAAAATAATAATAATAATAATAATAGATAATAATAATAAATAATAATAATAAATAATAATAATAATAATAATAATAATAATAATAATAATTATTATGTTAATAATATATAATAATAATTTTCACCACTAAATGATATAACCATAATATTAATAATATAATAGTAAATATAATAATAATGAAGTAATAATAACACTAACTAATAAAGAATACTAATATCTAATAGATATAAATACTATAATAAATAATAAGTAGATACAGCTAAATCGATAAAAGATAGATAGATATAAAATAAATTTCTCAAGAATACCGTTTTCAAATTTCATAATTATAAAAGTTTAACATTTAAAAAAATATCTAACCTCAAGTACAGTATTTTCTACTATGAATTAGGGGGTGGGAAGAAGACAATGGCTTCCCAAATTTTCTCAACCGAAAAAGCATATATCTCTCGCCCCATCTCCTGAGGTAGTCGAAAGTTAATGTGTTACTTTGGCGTCGTGCCGATACGAACACGTGAGGCGGGGGGGGGGACCCTTTTGGAGATTTTTTCACGTTATTTTTCAGAGCGTTCTTTGGAAGGCTAAGAAACCCCTGAAAATAACGAGGTGTATCTAAGCACGTTACATCTGCTTTTAATTTTAAGGATTCCGAAGCGCTTCGAAAAATGATCGACGGATCGCGATAGGCGACCTCAGTCTCGATCTATCTTACTTCGTCACTACAACGCCTAAACATTACTCAGCTACCCCAAAGTCGAAGATTCTTGTGAGATTAATTTTTGATTTTCTCGACAAAATCTCGCTTAGGAAACAAAAAATTTATTTGGCCCCATCTCCCGAGTAGTCGAAAGTAACGTTATTTTCGTGCCTGGAATCGGATTTCCCGTTTTAATTTTCAAATGTTGCTTTTAGAAGGCCCCAGAAACCGCCCTGTACAATATTCAACTGAGGGGTATCTACAGCACCTTGACAGCTTGCTTTTTAGTTTTACGATAAGAAAAGCTCGCATTCACGGAAAATGATCGACGGACGCCGATAGGCGACCGCAGTTTCGATCTATTATTTCGTCACCCACGCTTAAACTTACTCGGCTACTAACAACAGTGCTAGATTACGTAATTATTAGAGAAGTTACCTCTTATATGTGATTCTTGTCGAGAACAAAAAATTCGCTTAGGGAGAGCGGAAAAAAATTTATTGGTTTGCTCCAATCTCCCGACGAAGTTACTAAAGTACGCGTGTTTTAGGAAGAATCGTACCTAAGGAATTCAGGGAGATAATTGGGAGCACCATCTCGATGAATTTTTTACTAGTTAATGGTTTTCAAAAAGTGTTATCTTTCTTAATGAACATCAGCGACAATCACCCGGAAATTAGCGGGGGAGTCGTAATGCAACACCTTTCAATAGGCTGCTTTTTACTTTTAACGATATCTGGAAGGGCATTCGAGCCTCACTAATCGACGGTTCGCAATAGAGGCACAACGATACAGATTCTGATTGAGATTTTCCCATATAGACGCTTCTATCTGCTTACGATAGAAGGCGCGCAATTGGACTCGTCTGACTCATTTTCTTTCCATTATGGATTAGTTCCCGGGGGTGAAGAGCGTAACCATTGTCTATTTTACAGAATATCAATAAGAAATGTCATCTAACTGTGGATAAATATTGGGTTAAATTAAAATTCAAAAGGGAAGCAAATAATAATAGTTTTTAATCAATAATCTCTTATAGATAGCTAAATCACCTTTAGAAGTCCCCTATGGGCGAAATAAAACATTACCAGAAGTCTTTTCTTTGATGAACCTTCTGGTAAAATTACAACATGTTTTTTTACAATAAAGAACAAACAAGAATAAAATTAAATGTTATATTTTAATGAATATAATATTAAAATGTTTTTAAATAAAAAAAGGTAACAACTTCCTATATTCTAGACGTAACAAGTAATTTTCCGAAATGAACAAAAAAAATAAATTATAAGTAATAATAATTGATGTCTCCTCGATAATCTCGCATAAACCATTTTCTAACCTTCGGATGATTAGCTAATACAATCGCACCGCGTCGAGCTACAATCCGTTTTTAATTTTTGTCTTGTCTCTTGTCCAATATACAGATATGCTCCTTTTTTTTAATTTCCTCCTTACCACAGTTTACTCTTGTCCAATCATGAGTCCTTCAGAGTTGCTGTCGTCTTCAAAAGCTCACTTCGCCGGGTCCGCTCCTCTTCTTCTAGAGGAAAAGTAAGGAGGAGCAACGCATCAACGCTGCTAGACAAATCAGGAAACCGGGAGGGGGGGTCGGCGTCCGCTCTTGTGAAACTGATTTCTAATGTGCGCTTAAGCCCATAGCGGTCATGCTGCTTATAGAGCTTAGAAGTTGCGTGGGTTAAAGCACTCCTTCGGTGATGTCCTTCTTCGTTTCATTAAGAAGTTCGACCGCCAGGTTTCTCCTAGCGGATCTGTACCGATATTGGCTGTTCGGGAACGCCCAACCCGGTCTGAAACGTTTCAACTTCAACATGCTTTCAACCGCGTCGCAGAACATCCTCCTGTAACCGAAAATTTGATCGACGATTTCTTTCGACAAACCGTATTCTTCCTCTCTCGCCATTTTCTCGAGGTCCTCTAAAGTGAAGTCGCCGATGTTTTCCTTATCTTTGCAAGTTCTCAGCAGGCGGGCGTTGAAATGCGGGGTAACTTCGAGATTGTCCAAGCGTTTATCGCAGAATCTCTTCAGCTTGTTTTTCGTTACTGCTTCCTTCCATCGAGGATTCTTGAGGTAGCTACGAGGCCTGAGGTAGTCCGCGGTTATAGCTTCGATGACAGGCTTAGATTTTCTTTCTTTCGTTAACAAACGGGCGGCTACGGAGAGAGTCGGGTCGTGGACTTTCGTGAAGATGTGAATTAAAATATCACCGTAGCTGTTCTTATAATTCAAAGCGCAGAAGATTCGAAAAATAATTTCGCGTTGCAATAGGATGAAAATACGAGCTCTCATTTTTATCGAAAACTGGTCGATGTCATAATCTAGAAAGAATATCGTTTTCCCCAAGTTTTCCGAAAAAAACCTTTTGACTTTGAAGCCGTCGTATTCGCTATAGTAACTACCACTCACAGCCGACTCCGGATCTTTCAGTAGGAGGTTTTTGTAGCTCTGGAAGATTTCCCAATCCGCGTAAACGGAGGCCGTCGCGCGTATGCATTTCAATACGTCCCGAGATAAATCGGGCCATCGTAGTTTCTTGAGAATTTTGAATTGAATATGAAGAAATATCAACGCGGCTAGGTGAGCGGCTTTATCGGAGAGGTGGGGGTTTCTGAAAACGCAAAAGCAAAACAGGTCGACGAAAACGTCCGTCTGCAGGATGCGTTTTACGACGCTCACCAATTCCGGAGTGAATAGAGGGACGACGGCGTTGAATATCGTTCGCTCGTCCAATTTCGAAAGCGTCGTCGGGTTTGCCTCCCCCCCGCCCTCTCCGAACACCGATTTATCCGCCTGAGTATCCAACACCGTTTGGCTCACCCTCCAGAAGAGATTTCTCGGGTCGGCCAATGTCGCGGTTAGCTTCCAAGGATTCGATTGCGATGTTTTGTTTATTTCGGCTTTTATCGGATATCCGGGGACAGGAAAAAGGCTAAGGAAGGCGAACTTATCCCTGCTCAAAAGTTGCCATAAAAAAACACCCAGCAGGTTTTCTATCATGGAATCGTGCGTCACTCGGCACGCATTTTTATCCATTTCTTCGTTTAGTAGAAATTTAGATATTTCGGCTTTTTCGGATTGCACGACGTCCAAGACCCGTTTTACCTCGTCCCCCGTAAAGTCGTCTCGACATCTTCTGATCTCGTCGTTTCTGTAGTTATAAGGTACTGTTTCCTCGCGTCGCGATAACCTTTCCAATTCTTTCTCGGTCGTCCACTTGTCCAAACGATTAACCGAGGAAGGTAACAAGAATTTGGCCATCTTTATTTGCGTGGGAATTTCGATTTTCGGGAATTTCCCCACTAGTTCCGGTAGGGATTCTACGAACTCCCGGAGAAAAAAGGCTCGTCTCTTTAGGTCGTATCGAGCTAAGTCGAACTCCGTCTGAGGTTTTTTAGGGTCCACGTTCTCCGAGCAGAGAACTTTAAACGCTTCTTTCATCAGTGACTTCATCACTCCTACGCATCGTTCTATTTTGCGTCCTTCGTGGCGTAGGGCTACTGCGTCACCTCGAAATTTTTCGATATTGATTTCAGAGTGTAATTTCCATCGTCGACACATTTTCTTCAGCACGTCGATGCTAATAGTATTTTTTTCGACGTATACGAGATCTAACTCGCAACGAACTCCCAATATAAAGAGCGTCATTTCCAGAATTTGATCGATCACCGACGGATGAACTTCGTAGAAGATATATTCCTCGGTCGTCGTGATCGTGTCCCGAGATTCGTCCATAATAATGTTGTTTTGTCGATCGTACAACGGCGGGCGGAGAAACACCTTGGGAGTCACGATGATGTACTTACTGTCCTCGGTGCCATCTAAAACGATCTCTTTGAAGCGACACTCCGCCTCATCCAATAATCTTGGATTTTCCAATTGCAAAATGGAATATTGTTTTCGATCGACAAGGACGCTGTAACCGGTTTGTCTATCTTCAAAAAGGCGGCCATTTTTGACCAGCGCCCGGGTCGAGAGGTCTCTTTCAAAATGTCAAAACGAGGAAGCCAAATGGGCGTAAGACGGCTTTAAATTTTCTCACTTGGCTCATTCAGCCACTGAAACAAGCAAAAATGGATCGCGGATGCTCTCCGTCAGCCTTTCCATTTCATACACTGAGTGATGTTCGAATCAGAGCGAGAGTTCCTCTCATCTATATACCGTTTGCTAAAGTCACCCCTCTTCAACCCCTGTCGTATCTTACTGGACCTCTGAGTCCAGCGATCATATAGATATTAAACTATTCTCGCCTACCAGAAAATTAATCTCAGTCCTTTGTTCTCTTCTCTCAGAAACAAAAATTGTTTTAATTAATTATATCCAAAAAATATTAAATAATTTATAAAAAACAAGCAAAAAAAAATTGGTTGCAATGCTGACACTCACTAAGATGTCTAATTATTTCGATAATTCGTTGTGCTAATATATTGGGCAAGGGTTGGTCATTTTTAGAAATGTGTAACGTTTATAATCTATATATGTAAATACGTATAATAAGGCTATATAGTATTCTATAGTATATCGTAGCGAATGAATTAGTTAACCTCTAGATTCGTCCCAGTTTTTAATTATAATACTGGGTATACTCCCTACTATCTATAGACTAGAGGTGAACTACTACTCAACTATATACCTATAACATACACTATGATCCTGCGCAATTTATTTAGTTTGCTACTAAGATGTCATAATTATATTCTCTAGTTCGTTGTCAAAATCTTAACACATTTAAAAAAAGTTAAAGGTATTCTCGTCTTTTTTTAAGGTCAAATTTAGGGTCCGGACCTGGTTTCACAGGATGTATAAGGACCGAACGCCTGACTGCTTAAGCGCAACCCTATTTTCCTACATACCACTGATGCTCTGACTTGATATTGAAACTAACTATTTTGACGAATTGCATTCCAAATTTAGATTTGCACTTAATCACTTGTTTATGGGATGGTAATGTTGTATAGGGTTCCATAGCAGATGTAGTTAATCTCCTTATTGAAACATCTGACTTGGTAACATAACATGTGATACCGAGAAATAATTGTAGTTGTGGAATAATTATACAGGAAGCGCTGCCTGGCAGATGAGCTTTCTGGTTTCTTATTTCGGCAATATTCTTCTATCACCCGCGATGTCGCCGAGGTTCATCGTTGCTTCTTTTTGCGTAACGTCTGAGAGCTATTTACAAAAATCTGGTGTGCTTTCTGGTCACCGCCCGCACGGGCATTTTGGCGAACTTTAGACTCCAAGATGGATAATTAAGTCTAGACGTGTTTATCCTATTTCTCGATTACGCATACGTCATTAAATCGTCATGCCAGCTCACCATATTGCTTGCTGGTGTCCTTATATATGGTTTACTCCGGATATGTGACCGCTCAGAGCCCCGTTGACTCCCGCAATTTATTTGAGCTTTGGTTTTAACTTTAAGAATCCGATAATGAGTATTGGTGTGTTCTAGATACCCCGCCAAGTTTGTACAGAACGGGAGGGGGGTTTCCTGACTTTCTGAAATAAAGGCAGATCTAGAGTGCCTAACAGACAGAGGTTCGAAGGAGGAATGAAGAAAGGATGAAGGAAGATAAACGGACGCTGTGAATAGATATCGAAGAAGTGAAGATCAGTTTCCTAAAAGGACGAATTGATATAAAATTCACCCTCCATCTCCATATGTCCTTTTTTGGGGAATCTATGCGTTATCGATTTAACTGGAAGCTCGGCACAAGAGAAGACTAAGGGCGGAAATGAACGATTGGTTAACCGTCCACATGTGATGAAGTTTCTAATCGTCCTGCGACTTCAGTAAGGAAAACGTAGCCTAAAGGGGAGTTGTGATAGACCTTAGGCTGTCGCACTTCCCGATTAGGCTCTGGGCTCCTCCCGGTGCGTCCGAGGTGAATAGCTTACTTCCTTGATATCAGAGTTCCGCAGACTTAATTGGAACAAGCTGTGCCACTTCGTTCATAGGGACGCGGTGAAAATCAACAGGTGTTTTGGGTTCCGTTTTCTTATATCTATGGCCCTCTGTTGCCTAAATACATCGAGATCTGTAGATAGTCGAAAAATGCAGAAAGAGTTTTTCCTAGCCATATAACTCGTGCTAATTCCCAAAAACCGCGAAATTATAAAAAATATAGCAAATTTTTATAGATGTGAAATAAAAAAAATAAAATATAATAAAAATTAACAAGATAACGATAAATAAGAACGATACTAAGTCTCGTGGCACAAACCCTGGCGTTAACGCTTGTAGCCTCATTTGTCTCCTCTTGACTATGTTTTGTTAGTAGAACGGTTACCACAACGATTATATTAAATTTCGCAGCTCATTCTTTGTTTTGGCATTTAATTCCCTTGACTATATCCGCGAAGTGAGTGAAATTCATTTAATTTTATGTCAATTACCGTTTATCCACAAACATTTCTCTATTCTCAAATCCACCCCCTCTCACTTAGCCATGCAGACTTTCCGTATAAGACTCTAAGCCTCTTGTTCCTTATTCAATTTGTATTTCTTTATAGTCTTAATTTATTTCTTTTCTACCTAAATTATTGGTCACGCTTTTCACGCAATAGCGGCAACTTATCTATAACTGTCAGTAAAACGCGTTCAGATAACAATCAACGACCTATCGCACCATCCCAAACGAATTACCCATCCTGACTCGTTTCAGTCCATTCACCGTGATCCTATTGGTAGATACTGTGTAATGGACTATTCTTGATTTTAGACATTTTTTTCCTAATGTGGAATTTAAATTTTGGGATTTTACAGGGTGTCAATATGTTTTATTCTAAATGGTTTAATCATCGCTTCTCTTACATGCCCTAAATCGAGGTAAGAGGATCAAGTAGATATCAATACCATCCCCAACCATCCACCAGCCATGTACCCACAACCACCCTCAGTTTTCCATCGATCCTCCACTGGATCTAGCTTGATTTACCTTGTTTTTTCCGCGTCTACAATTCGTTTGAGTATACGCGTACGTCATCTTGGAGTAAGCATAAACAATTCTATAATATAAAACAACAGGGATGGGCTTTAAGTCCTCTTTTATACTATTGATACTGATAACCAATACGGAATAAGTGGATCCGCTCCGAACCGCTTACACGGAAAATACGCTCTTTTGGTTCGAAGATATTTATTAATAAAATGCTTGACTGTAGCACCATAACCAGTCATATGTGCAAGTTTATGGACTGACTAGAAAAGACCCTCTTATTCTATCGTTCGATAGACGACACAGCGCACTTGACAACGTCGCCTCTAACACACATTGAATAAAACCTGTTCAACGCCATTGAATCATAGTCATCTAGGATTCGGCTTATCAAGTTTACCACCACTCTACACAACTGTGGAGCGATTACATTGTAACTATTACCTATAGCCATTAAGAACAAAAAGACGTACACCTAATTCGGGTTTCGGCTTAAACTCTCAATCTTTTTTCTTCCTTTTCTTTCTATTCTTGTCAGCTGGTATTCTCCTTAACATAGACAATTGGTTAGTGCTCTATTCGTGATTAACATGTGAGTAATTATTTTATTGAATAAAATTATGATCACTATGAACAACTGGGTTTACACCTTTATACATGAAAAACGTGATTCTAATACAGGACGCGAACTCGTTCACATAGCTATTCTCGTACGACTGCGCTCAATATAGTCACGATCAAATCTCAAGGATGCAAGCTCTCTCTCAATCATAGCAGTAAGCCGCACTGAATAACCTTCTATTATACGACCAAGAAATGATGTATCAGGAATGACGATAATTCTCTATAAAACACAGACTTGCCCAGTGACCGAGATAAACGTGTTAACGATATAGACGCACAATTGTTCACACTGCTCGACTTAGACACCAGTATAACTGTAACATAAACACTTAAAAACCTAGCAAAAGTTTGACTTTTAGTTCTTTTTTATGGAATTATTTGTTCTTCCAAGCTCTCTCTCTAACATATTTAACGTTAATCTTAGCTCACTCTTGACGCTGACTGGTCGCTGCTCTAGTAACATATTGATGTAAACTACCACTGATCGCAATCATAACCGGACTTTTCCGTGTTGCTCTTTCTTATTATTTCTGATTCAATCAATATATTATTCTCTGAGTTCTTATTCGTTTTTGACGTTTAATCTTAAAGGTGGTTCTCATATCGCATTCAAATATAGGTGGCTTATACATCTACGATGTAAATTCATTATATGGTCTCCTTATAAAGAAATAGTTAGAGAATATGTTCTTTTTTTTTATGATTTTCGCTGGTAAGTGTCGATACTAGTTGTTCAATCTGTACACGAGACCGCTTAATTCTACTCAACTTACAGCATTACGAATATTATTTTTAATTATCACGCTTGTATTTTTTATACATTTATACTTACAAGGTGGTTCCTTCCACCTCACTTAATCTTTTCGACAATATCTTATCTCTACTAATAGTTATGTGTGTTAACTAACAATTGACATTTCGCTCGCCGACGTCTTAACGTAGAGCGCGCTTTTTCAATACTCTGTTTTATGGGTGTACGCCAATCATCTGAACTCATCTAAATCTATATTTATATGTACTCCTCTCATTTACAAGAAAGACGAGCTTACAGTCACATTTTTCATTCATCCAACAAAATGTTTCCCACTTAACCTGTCCGCTTGATTTCCGATTGGCCACACACAGACAGAGAGGACACGAGCTAATAGAATCATGCCTGAAACCCGAATGTAATCACAAAGTTTTTTCCACATTATCGTGTCATTTAGAATATTAATAATTTACTAATTTTGCAATAACCTATCAAAAACAATCGGAAGTTAAATATCATAGATACCAACGCAAAATCAAATCGCTCAAATCATCAACTAAGTAGTTTCTTTCATACACAACATAAAATAAGACTCAAAGATAATATTTCAAAGTCTGCCGTATTCATTTAAAACATAAACAGTAATTTAAATTTTGAATAAAAATATTCCATAGTAAAAACATTGTGGTGATAGTTATAGCGACGCCAATATTTTTAAAGCTGCCAGTTAGGAAGGATCAGTAAATCAGTAACAATTTCAATATCTCTCAGCGCACGCTAACCCTTTCCCACGCCCTCTCTTCCTAATCCATTGTTCACAGTGTCTCGAATCGACTCATATAATTGATACCTTAAGTAAACGATCCTTAATGATCACTACAAGAGTAATATCGTAAGTACCTTTAATCATATCGGATAATACATAGGTATACAAAATATGTATGTATGTTTTCTTTATATACGACTTAACAAACGAATATCCATTGTCTCCTTTAATCGTTACGACATTATGCTGTTTGTCACATTAATAAAGCTACATAGCATCATTTTATACCAAAGAACTAAGAATATAATGTTAAAATGACAAAACCTAACACAGCCTACGCACGAATAACCGATTACCTAACATTTTTACGACAAAAGTTCCATACTAACAACAGTAAAGTACACATAGCACAGAGTACAAAACGTCCTATTCACACTTTTTCAAAGCATACTCTAGGGACATATCATAGTTATAATTTTTCATTACACTATTGATATTACCGTAGCATATTTTCTGTAGGGTGATAACATATCTTCTGGATAAACATTAGACTCCAATAAATTGAGCATCTTTATTTCATTTATTAATATATTTCAAACAGACGATATACAGAAAATATAACGATCACATATAAACAATTAAAAAAGCTATTATTTGTTTTACAACATAAAATTGTTTAGCAAGCAATTTCATATATGAAACTTAAAAAATATTGTTAGAAACAATATTATTAATAGAAAAGTATTCGCACTAATAAACAGTAGTTTAAATACATTAACAAAGTTTCCACACTTAACACCAGTCTAAATTAGTCAAACACCTTAGACATTGCTTATTACAAAACGTTTTAACCTATTTTCATCGGAGGGACATTAGTTTTCCAGAAGCTTATCTCTCTTACAAATTGAACGATTCAATTTCATATTTACATTGACACACACAGTAATATTTTAGGACCAAAGAAATTCTATCATTACAACCTTTTTTCTATTTATCTCTCAACTCCACAGACTTACCAAGAATAAATAGCTAATCATTCAGACAAAGTATCCATACTTTAACAATCATACCAGAATAAAGTAATCTCTTCCTGGGGTCTAGCACAGCGTTAACAAAATACGGATAAGCCTATTCAACCACTTTTTCTAGCATACTATCCTAACAAATATCAAAAAATTATTAAAATTTACATTTATCACATAAATAATAAGTGATGCAAGTTTCAATGTTTTTACCTAAACAATTAGCAACGAACAACCCGTTCAGTTCACCCAACTACAATATACGATGTATTTTATCCAGTTATAACTTAGGCGCGCTTTGAGCTTTTTCACTCCCCTTTTAATTCCATAAAGCTACTGAACTAAAGATATTAAATACGAAAAAAATCTTATACACAAACTTACGCGCTGTTAAATCGAATCGCATCTAATATATAATATGCGCTGCTCCAGGTTTGTAACAATTTTACACCTATAAAAGTTCCCACACACACATTAACACCAGTAAAGTTAAATATCGCGTCTCGCTCACACACACATCGGTAACCTATTCTATAAATTTCACTACCAAGAACATAATCCTCACAACAATATTAAACGTTGATGTTTAATTTTTACATTTGAACACTGTAAATTTAATAATTCATAAGACCAAAAAATTATCTTATCTAATAACCACGTTCTACTACTCTCACGCAGACCAATGGTCGACATAGACTGTAAGAACATAAACAAAAAGTTATTTATCCAACATAACAATACAAACACAGTTCTTTGAATAAAATATCAAGTGGAGGGATAACACCTTGGGTCAGATAGTATTTTTACTCGAATTTTCAATAGCACAGTAAAACTCGCCGATAATACCGGGTAAATCAAACCAATCAACCCCTCCCCATACCGCCATCACACGCTCTCGCAGACCAAACCCCGCGCCTTTTCATTACATTTGATGATCCCTAACCTTGTGATTCTGATTTGATCTATTTTGATTCATGTCATATCTTTGTCCACTGTTTCTGAGTATCATTTCGCGTCTCGAGCACAATCATTGCCACAGGAAAATAAAGTTATTATTATATTAGGCTTAAACGCTTGCGCTGGTCATCGTCATATATGCTCTTATACCTTTTACTCACACAGATTTCTGTTACAATTCTCAATTCGCAAAAGACTAACTATCGCCACATTACACGAACTGAGTACTCTCTACTGGGCTTTGTTTTGCTTTGTCGATACGTGGAAGGGATCTGAGCCCTTATCCCTTCCCTCCTCTCTCGGAGGGGTCACATCTTGGAGCCACAGCTTCGGCAACGCCCCCTCCTCTGGGGTGACTCCTCCCCCCTCATCAAGGGGCGCATGCCACACCGTTTGGAGATTCTTCCTCTCTCGGTGATGACTGCATATAGTTAGCTTTGCATTTAGGGAAAGTTAGATTTACTCTTTTGGTTATTGACTATTGAAGCTTGATTTATTTGTATGGTGTTACCATGTAATTTGGAACTGTAAGTTTAGAACATAAGTGTGCTTGTGCTCGGAAGATTTTACCACTGATTTGTTAGATTGAAATGGTCGCGCAGTTTTTTAAGATATTTCTGTTGTGTAAATGCGATGAATTCGGGTGTTACGAACGTGCGTTTAGTTTTACTAGGTTAATCAGTTTTTATGTATAAGTACACATGATTAAGGCAAGTAAATTTGCCCCGAAGGAATCGGTCAGGTGGCTATTTTTCTATCTGTATATATTCATATGTTCAAAATGATGTTATAGATTTCTGCGACTGCCTGGCTACCCTCGAGAACGAGAGTGGAACACTTTTGAGTTGAAGCATGGGTAGTCAATATCATTAGTTTCAAGATGCTGGTATCTTTGACTGATTGGTCACGTCTTACTAATGTGGAATTTTGTTTACTGATATGATTACGTCTTTATTCTGGTTGCTGATATGCGGAGAGATGGGACAATATCATGTAAGTATAGTGCCTAGTCGCCCTGGTTCACGCAAATACTTTACCTTAGGATAAAGTAGGTTGATCTTTTCAGGTTATGTTTTAACGAGGAGTTTATGGATAAAGTTTAGTTGTTTGCACTTTTGTAGTCATTATATTCTTAGTTCAGGTTTTTGTATAAATATCTTATTGATGCTAAAACTTTGTTGCGTAGGCATATATTCGTAGGTCAGTATATCAAGAACTTATTTTTATGTTATTTTTATCCAAAATGAAATACTCGAAATACATGAACCTTGGGGCCATCGCATATAGCTCAATGAGATATAGGCCGGATGGGTGGGTCTCAGGGGACCTGCTGGGATGGGTTGTTGGTTGGATTTTACTGATTATAACTGATATTTACTTTTAGGCTTTACAAATATACTTCAGTTAATACTACTGCAACAGCACTTTTACTGTGTATATTTTTTTCAAGTACACTGTTCTCTTTTTCTTTCTCGTTATTAATCTTTTGCTCATATAGGTATATTAGATTTATTTGTTTCTATTTTTAACTCTTTTTTTGGTTGTTAATAACTTTTACATTATATGCTCTGATCAATATTTTACGGATATTTAGGCAAACGGAAGGGTTCTATTAGATGGAAAATTTATTTGATTTTAAATATTAGACCGAAGTTGATGTAAAAATTCGGAACATATTCATAGTTTGCAAAAGATTATTCATTATAGTTCGTTCGTCAAAGAGTACTAAATGATTGATTAGGAACCAGAGTTATGGCTGAATTTTTGTTAATCATTTGAATTTTCAGGTACTTTATATTGTCAAAATATACCATTATGTCAGGGCATGTTATCGAGGATATGCTGATAAAAAGTTTGCTGGTCAATATCCAATACTTACGTTTTTAAGCGAAGTGTTAGCGCCATAGAATCTTAACTTTGTTGTTATAAGTGCGGCAAAGTCTCGATTCTTTCTGATGTAATATTAGGATGGTTCGCTCAGCTGAAAATACCATTTTTAAGATAATTGCATTCAATTTGGAATATCTTTAATGTAGGCTAAAAATTCACGATCCAATCATTCATAATAACATTGATTATCTAGATAAATAGGATTAACTCATTCATATATCGTTTTGTGTTGGATGTAGGTAGACACAGTCATATCGCTCAACTACCGACGCTCGAAGCGTGCGCCTCTACACCCCCTGGGCGGTTTGGGTCCGAACCCTGCTCAGTTCCTTCAAAAGAGCGCAATAACAATGCTCACCCCTACATTTCGCTCGGAGCCGTAACAAGGGCGTAACGCACATATAACATCTGTCTCTGAGCGTTCTTAGCCTTGCCTGCTCCGGTCGGTGGGTGTAGGTTCAAATTCTATCCTTAAGTAGACATAACACTATCTTTTGAGATTCGGTGAATAAGCCTGCGTTTTCTGTTTGAGCGAAGCATTAAATACTCATAATTGAGATTTCTGGTTAATGACGGGGTCCATTCTGGGGTATGTTTTCTAGAATTTACAACAGATACACTCGGAAGATTTTTTTGCATCACATCTACTCGTTATTTATATTAATACTTAATTTATGAGATAATCCGGCCGCTTTACCGCCGACGAGTCAAAGAGAGGTTGGCTGCGATATAAAACTACTTATATTATTTATTTTATCAGTGAGCATGTCTTTGCTTGTACAGGTGAACGGGCACTGATGTTAAGGCATACCCGATGTTCCCGAACCCTTCTCTTCTAAGCCAAGATTAAAGATAAGATAAGGGAGTTCACGAAAAATATTAAAATAGTCCGGGCAATAATATAAATATATAATCTTAGGGGTAAATAACTATTTCGTGACTACTAAATTAAAATATATATATCAAATTCACTAAGACAAAATGTTTTCTAATCACATTTATTTTTAATATTTTATAAATTATATCTTTAAATTATTAATCATTACTTATGTGAAAAAACCTATTTGTTATTATATATTTTAATTTTTACCCAATATATAATGCACCGCACAGAATTAAATACTTATATATATATAATAATATTTTATTTATTTTAATATATATTTATTTAATTAATATATTATTATTCAATAGTAAATAATAGTAATAAATTTAATCAATATTTATATAATAATATATATATATATATATAAATGAATTAGAATATACATATATTATAATATAATACTATATATTTTCTGTGAATTTTCGTGAAAAGACAGATTCATGTTTGAGTTAATTATATTATATATACCTACCGACTATTCAACAAGTTTATTATCACAAGCTTCGATAATTTCCTTTTTTTAAATAATATTAAAATAATCATGCTTCAATGCGGGGAAACTTTATCGTGTCATCTAATGGTGGTCTTCCTTTATGATAGGGTTATCCCACTTAAAAAACATAATTCGCGACGGATCATCGTTCCTTTTAGCATACTAAGGACGTTGAGGACAAATAGGTGCAACCTACGCTAGTAGTAACCTGACTCGTTTCCATTCTGATTACGTTGCTCTTCAGGGGTTTTCAATTGCAATACTAATTGAATTTTCTTTTATTTATAGATTTCTCCTCGATTATCTCTAAAAAGGAAAACTTTTTTGTTACAATTAAATCAATTTAATGACAATCATTATCTAAAACATAGTTAATTGGATTTGGACGTTACTCGGAAATTCATTCAATTAACTAATTAGTTAATTGTATGGTTAATAAATATTTATGTAATAATTGGAAAAGCCCGGCATTCTGCCTCTGCCCTCTTATGTCGACGCGCCGCATGTTCAACATAATATATGTTAATAGGAAGGTCTCTGGTTTAGTGTTCATAAATTTAAAATCATTGACTTCTAATGTCATTCTCTTTCGTCTGCAATCACGCCGAGGATCTGATTTAAGACTCACTCTGATGGAGCTCGCGATGTGCTTTCTGGTTTTTAGGCATACCTTAGCTCATAAGATTTTCTGACCTCCAGGATTTCACTGGCACGCGAGGAAGTTTGTTCATAAATTTATCGTGGCTTATTTGCTATTAATGTGGTAATGTAGCAGTATTCTCTTTGTTGGAGTTATGTAATAATATCGCCTCATCTTTCTCATATTTTTTATTAATTTAATATTTTTGTTTATATTACTTAAATACCCAGTGATGTTTTTTAAATAAAATGTGGATAACGCTCTTGGAGTTTTCTCTATATAAAATACATCGATCCCCTTTCTCAAATAACGGGAAATACATTTATAGGTATGTTTGGATTCGTTATTACAATTCTTTAAAGATATTTTCATTAAATACATGTTTTTTTTTGCTGAAATTCTATTTCCTGAAGTGTTACTGTTAGGTTCTATATTAAAAAATTCGAAAGTGAAAGCAACCAATTACATGGCTTATATTGTTTGGAGGAAGATGGTTACTCTTACTCCTATTTGAAACCAATTCAAAAAGGACAAAAAAATTGACTATTTATAAATAAAATGGAAGCACAGAAGAGAATCATCTATATATACCTATTAAATGTTTGGTTTTGCTAACAGGTATTTTTCTGAGCTAATACATAGCTCTAATGTAAAATTAATATCGAAACACACATACTATTATATATTATCTAATATTATAATTATTATGTTAATTTTTTTGAGAATGATACTTTATTATTATAATCATTTTGCGATTATTGAACGCGTATATAATAGTTATTCGATTTAAATGATATATTATAAAAATATTATGAATATATTATCGAAATATGCTCCTGTCTCTCCAAGAAACGACAGCTGCTATCTTTATAGACTTCCAAATAAATGATGGAGGAAAATGTATTTTATCAATTAAAATTGGTTTTTATATTAAGCCTCAACCTCTCAACACTGTTGTACAACCGTATATATATCTATCTTTAAATACGTGTATAGTTCATTCTCCTATCTTATCCTTAAATCTATTCTACAATATATAAGTATAACTACATCGGCGGAACTCATATGACTGATAGTTGCTATTACTTACTAGTAGGAAAATAATATTATATATATATTATATTATATATATAGTTTATTTTAATTCATTATATATATTATTATTATATATATAATATATTATTTGTAAATATACAAATTAAATTAATAACATAATTAATTAATTACTATATATTAAGTATATATAATTAAATTATCATATAAAAAAATATACTAAGTATAATATTATATTTAAATATATATTCAAATAAATTAAATAATAATTTATTAATATTTTAATCATTATTTTCGGTAAATAGAGATAACATCTTGGGATTCGTGAGCCGGTACCCCTACGTTGCAAATTCGCGAAGCTTTACTATTGACGAACGCAGTTTTACCGGGGATACTCTGGTAGTAATTATGAAATAAAATGGTAAATAAATATATTATACGTCGCGTATATATATAATAAACGTAATATAGAAATACTGAATAACACTGTAGTATATATATATATAATGATATATATATTATATAATTATATATATATATATAGCACTAGTTTATAATATCCGGAAGAGGCAACTTAATCTGAAATATTATGGATTGTGTGATTATATTTATATTCATGATATTTTTAAATTTTATATATATTTATTATATTATTATTATTCATAGTATATTTATATTAAAGTTAACTCTATATATACTTACTATAATAACATACTATATTATACATTAATAATAATAATAAGACTTGCAAGATCGAAGACTAAACTAATATAAATAAAAATAATAATATAATAAATATATAGAGTAACACTTATATATAAATAATTGTATTGCTATAACATTAATCAGAAAGTATATTAATGCAACTAATACACTACACTTATATTATAATATATTATGGTACTTATACTGAACCCACTCAATTTGGGTATATACTATTTAAGGATCCGTATTCGCTAAGACTTTACGATCTCCAAGTATATTCTTATGGCATCGAAAATTAAATCAGTATTATTATACTTATATTATTTATTACTTTTTCCATTAGATGGTATGTATATATATCTAACTATAATATAATTTTTCGTTTCTTAATACGAGTTATTTATTTGCAGGAAGTTTAAGAATAAAAGGATACATCAATACTGGAGTACGTATGAATATCTTGCTATTTGAAGGCTATACTTCTCAATTTAAAAATAAAGTAATTATATATGTTGATATATAATTATTATAGTATATATTAATGAACTGTTGTGAGTTATATGGATCCGTTAATCTTTGTTTTTATGTATTCTTTTTCAATATATTGTTAGTAATAACAAGTTAAAGAGCTTTAATTAAAATGGGGCATTTGAAGGGGGCGTTTCTAGATAGGCCAATAAGTCGGAAATATAACCTTGTGCGCAATGTTGAAATGACGGCCATATTAACGAAATTATATTTTTTGCTATTGATTTGAATTTCTATTGATTAGTAAGTCGAAATTTGGTCATTGTTCATGAGGAGTTGCCTATGTGTGATATGTTGTTTTTGAAATTAGATATTTTTATGTATAATTGTGACGGGGTCATGTTTGGGTAAATTCATGTCTTGCTCTAGAGCTATATAGTTAAGAAATTCAGGGAGATAGTATTTTGGGTAAGGTTAGATTCCTGAATAATAGCTATGTGTATGTTGTATCTAGTTAGATTGTGGTGCAGTTCTTTTTTGTACCGTTAATATTTAATTGATGTAAGTTAATTGAGATATGGGGATGGGGGATATGGATATTTGTGTGAGAGTATCCGCATAAGTGGAAGAATTATGTTGAAGAATACTGATTAGATATTTCAAGTTTAGTGCATTTTAGATGATGTCATAGTTTTCAGGAGTTCCACAGTACTGAGGCTTGTATTCAGGAGTTCCACAGTACGGAGGCTTCTTTTTAGGAGTTCCACAGTACTAAGGCTAATTTTCAAAAGTTCCACAGTACTGAGGCTTATTTTCAGGAGTTCAACAGTACTGAGGCTTGTTTTCAGGAGTTCAACAGTACTGAGGCTTGTTTTCCATTGCATTTGTGGCAGATATATGTTCTGGGATATGGGCTTAATTTGGTACCTCCGGCTAATAGGAGGAGCTGGGGCACGTACACCGGATTTACACACCCTAAGTTCAAAATGGTTTGGATTTGAAAAAGAATATTCTCTGAGCTCAGGCGACACTGGGGTGACAATCTCGGGGATCTTACCCCAAGTAGGAGCTGAGGAAAGATGTGTCTCTTTGACAATTCTTTTCGATGCTTCCTCTCGACCTATATATAATAATAATAATATAATATATATATATATATATATGTATATCTTCTATAATAATAATATGTAATAATAATAATAATATGTATATGTATATATAATATAATATATAATAATATATATATCTTGTATATATAATATAAATAATAATATATGTAATAATATATATGTAATAATAATATATAATAATAATAATAATAATAATATATATATAATATAATATAAATAATATATATATAAATATAATAATAATAATATATAATAATATATAATAATAATAATATATATAATAATAACAACTTATCAACTATATAATAATAATAATATAATAATAATATAATATATAATAATAATATAATAATAATAATAATAATATTTGTAACCAATGATAATAATATAATAATATATAATATATATATATATATATATATATATATATATATATATATATATATATATATATATATATATATATATATATATATATATATATATATATATATATATATAAAGAAGAGCAACAAACTTAATGAAGAGGAAGCAAAATATGATGGAATAATATAATAAAGATAATGATCAAGGTTATATTTCCGACTTTTTCCCCTTAATTCAATATAACAACTTGATATTAACCAGGAACTCAGTGGTTTGCAACATCCGGTTTGCAACATTTCTGCTGCTGGTTTGGCATGTTTGCAACATTTTTTCTGCTGGTGTTCTACCCTATACAACTGTTTACAACATAACCAGAACCAAACTTCTCCTGATATTTCTTTTTGCTCCTCCAAAATTCAAGTCACCACAACCTGACAAACTATCCAAGCAATCCCCCTCCCCTAAGATCACATTCCAAAACTCATCAGAATTCAACATAGACACCCCACACACATCCCTTAAAAGCATGCATCAATTATAAAAAGAACACTAGCAATCATATACAGACCTCATAGAACTAGATGTGCACTCCTTTCAAACAGCAAATTTTACCTTTCTTAACAAAGCAATACAATACTTCAATGAAATACTTTTTAAGGCAAATAAAAAATACTGTAGATCCCACATAGCCACAGCAAACATTTCAAACCTCAACTTCTCGCCAGAAATAGACACCCTTATTTAAAAAAAAGAAAAAAAGAAACTCCCTTAAAAAAATGACAAACGTCTCCAGAATAATTGCACCAAATCATAGACATTAATAACTACTGTCAAAGATTTCCCACCAAGATTCACGACCACACAGATTATTTCTTACTATACTGCCCTGATTAACGAACATCAGGCGCAACTTTAATACCTTTATTCTAGCCGACCTCTGGGTCCACCGTGCTGTGGGGGTAAAATATCTCGAGATAACCCCTTTCTCGTAGGAAAGGTGCAGGAGGCTTCAAGTAAAGAAAGAATATATATATATATATATATATATATATATATATATATATATATATATATATATATATATATATATATATATATA
>JABUQX010128591.1:0-2500 GCA_015478945.1 Trachelipus rathkii
ATTTCAATCTTAATATTCATTTTATCTAAGTAAAGTTTTTTCATTTAAAGTTAAAGTAATTCATTTTTAAAAAATTTTTTTCAGATATTTGCTTTCCATTGATTTAGCAAAATTGAATTGAATTAATTTATAGGGAGAAGGCTGGTGGTATTCATAATGAATACTTAATTAATTACTATTATATTATTTAATATTACTTATATCATACTATATATAGTATTAGAAATATAGTTATTAAGCTAATAACAATATTACGTATATTAATATTGACTAATATACGTACAGTATATTTTTATGGGCTCATTGTCATATTTAGTGTTTGTGTTACTGATAATGCTGTAATTAGGAAGTTAAACTATATATGATTCTTTTAATAATATCCTCACAAATTAAGTTCTTTTATTGTGTTAAGTTTATCAATTAATTTTTTATAGTTGTAATTCTTATTAAACTGCAGTACACGGGTATACTAACTATTTTGCATTGCTCATCATTATTATTGCATTATATTAACCTGAGTTAATGAGCTGCCCCCTGAAACGTGGAGATGTTGCAACCTTACCCAATTTTAATATTATTTTGTTTATTAAATCAAATAGTCTTTATAATCTACTTTAATTAAGGTTCTTTTATCTTTTCTTAAACAATAAATAAATAGCATTTAACACAAGGTTATCTAGCCAGTTTTTCTTCGGTATTCTCCCACACCAGTTTATGTACCTTTCGGTCTCACTTAAAATTGCTGATGTTCCCCAAGTTAAAAATTAGTAAGGACTATGTGACGGTATTAGTTCTTTGAGTGGGCTAAGATCCGTGTCTCCTAAGAAATAATAATTATATTTAAGTTGTATTATATATTAATTGAGATAAAACTAATTCACCATGTAATTATGAAAAGTTTCATAATAACTTTATTATTATACTTAATGAGTGAGAGGACGCATATTTATTACTATACAATTAATACTTATAGAGCGAATAATTATTAATTAGGCGCGCTATTAATAGTACAATATTTATTAATATATGATATTTTATCAAATATAGGTAATGATATTAATATTAAATATTAGAGTTTTCATATAAGGCAATTAGCGGAAAATATGGTTGTTCTCAAAACTTTTCCCCCTCAAGTGAGAGAAAGAGAGCACTCCCGAGATAGAATTTTATTTACAATATTTGCATTGGCAAAAAACACTTTTTCACCATACTTCCTACACATTTGGCATATTTTTGGTTATTCCTACATTGATTACGGCTAGATTTATTTTATGTGATCTTGATTTATATTTTATCCTTAACTTATTAATAGTGTTGTAAATGAAATATGAAATATGTCTCTCTTTTTTATACCAATAAATTATTGGCAGAATAAAAGGACGAATGTGAAAATATAATGACTTAAGTTATTAATCAATACCTGGTGATAGAATTAACTTATATTTCCTACCTTATAACCGGATCGAAAACCGGGATTCACCAACTCTAAGGCTTGAACACGAATACACAAAATATCTATATTGTGGCTGAAGCTATTTAATTGAGTCATTATTATTTAACGGTCACTCAGTCATTCATGCTAGAAAATAAAAGCATCCTTTTTACATTAAATAAGTTTATGACTATGCAGAAAAGTTTAATCAATACCGGTATATGATTTTGTGAGTGGGTTCTTTAAAGTCACCCTTAATTGTTAAAATATATTCAAAAAGCTGAATTTCTATTCCATGCTTTATAATTTACAGTAACGTTAAATATTAGCCTATCACAAGTATAACGAAAAAACAAGTTTAATGAAATATATTTGGATATGTTTAATAAATATATTTATTGATGGCGAATATAAAAACTCATGCCTACCCTATCAGATGTGCGATTCATCTTATCGTAGTAGTTCGGTCTGTACGCGTTAGACGGAAATCAACTAATTCGAGGTATTTACAAATATATATCATTAAAGAAACGTTTATATATTATTTTATCAGACATATAAGTACTATGTTAATACTTTTTCAGAGTTTTTAATAAATAAGAAAAAATACGGTGCTACTATTTTTGGCCTGTTATAAAATCTTTAATTATACAGGGGCCATGTAATAATTTCTAATTAAGACATTCTTAATAAAACAATTAAAATTAAATATTAAAATTGATATTTATAGATTTATTTTATTTTCTAAATTTTTAAAAATTTTATAACGCGAGATAAAGTTTTATTTTGCAAGATATTTAAAGGGAAGGAAAATACTTAGTTCGAAATATTTAAATCATATATAATAAAAACACATATAGCATATTTTGTCTAGAGCCGAACATGCATAAGATGGGTCGAAAATTCTTTGGGCGAGTCATCTTGCAGTCAGATTTCTTTAGAGACACTTTCTGATTTTTCGACACTTGTTACATTTTTCATATAAACTCAGCAAAAAATAGTTAGAGTAATAAACATTTAGTGATAATTCTGGAATAGAATGGAGAAAATAGAAAAACATGGTAGCTT
>JABUQX010128592.1:0-20594 GCA_015478945.1 Trachelipus rathkii
TATAGAAAAGTTATAGTCTTTACGAGTAGTTATTTTTACTTTAAATTGATCTGGCCAGCTGAGTATCAGACGAATCAAAAATATTAAAAATGTTAGGTTGAGGTTAGAGAGGTGATTTTCCACGTACTCATGATTAGCAGCAGCGCGAACGTTTAGCGAAAGTAATACGAAACCCCGGTTGCAGCCCACCCACATTCTACTCACCAGTCACTTTCGATTCAGCCGCTTCTCACCAACAAAACGCATACAAGCTTCTAAATATACTTTAAATTTTTCAGGTTTTCAGGTTACTTATCCACTAAACCCGCACGAATGCGACAATACACACCTAAACAAACATAACAACAGTATAACACACCTACACAACACTAAAACAAGCGATCTTAATACAAACAAATAGCTAAAACAAATGTAAACAAAAACTAGTTAAACAGTATCTAGGTAGATGGTGATGCATTTAAGAACCATAAAAATTAATTTTAACTCTATATATTATAGAAAAGAATCTATAACTAAAAAGTCGCATTCATATTTAAATGATATTCAAAAAAAAAGAAAAAAAGCTAAAAAATAAGATCTATAGGTTATCTTTAAAGGATTCCGATGGAACGAATTTCGGGCAGTAGATTCACATTTATTATTAAAGTCACTATTACTATTGATAGACACTGAAGAAAGTAATAAATATCACTAAACGACACTAGTGAACATGTAATCCAGTAATGACTATATAAACCAGTATAAAAATTAAAAATTGAAATAAACATTTTTAAAATCGGAAATTTTTAAAACAACTCTTTCAGCCAATATACCAGCATATATATATATATATATATATAATATATATTATATATTATTTTATATACAATATATTATTATATATTATATATATAATGTTATATATATTATTATATAATATTAGTAAAGATATATATAATATAGTATATATATATATTATATTAACTTGCGTAATTTGTTACTCCAAGGGTTTATCACCCCGATTTTGATTATGGAAATTACAGGATTTTATATTCTAAAAAAATATAATGAATGAGATGTGAAAGAGAATAGTCGCTCTCCTTGGAGAAGTTACAAGGCCTCTCGAAGATTGTAAAAACTCATAGGAATATATGTTATTAAAAAAAAAGCAAAAAATTTTTTTTTGAAATCACAGGATAGAGATATACTCTAAACAAAATAATAAGAATAATGAAAGAAAAGAGAAATTATAATAAAATATATAGAAAAAGTTAGCTTGAAAGTTTAAAGATTTTCCGCATATACTTCTTTATATAAAATTAGTGGTTGTGGCTCGTTTTAAGAGGCCAATCCTAGTTCAGGTTATGATAGGATTTGTTAATTCACTACTATAGATTGTTCTCTGTGTAACGATAACAAAACTTTATAATAATGACTTAGAGGGTGAAATGAGCTAACCTGCGATGATAACATATTGGAAAAGTCTATGGATTGTTAAACAGCTTTGAGATGCTGTGTCTTTTTTTCCTAAAGAGAAGCATCGAATTTCGTTTTCACTATTCATTCTTATTATTTTTTGTTTTTAGAGTATATCATGTGATTTTCTAAAAATGGGGTTGAAACCCTCTGGGTAAAAATCTACCAAATATATATATATTATATATCTTTAACACAACAACATTTATAACAGACATAGATTTACAATGTATAAAAGTTATATATAATATTAGTATATATTTATATATATAAGCTTAATATGAAATAACTA
This sequence comes from Trachelipus rathkii, assembly GCA_015478945.1. Classification (NCBI taxonomy): domain Eukaryota; kingdom Metazoa; phylum Arthropoda; class Malacostraca; order Isopoda; family Trachelipodidae; genus Trachelipus; species Trachelipus rathkii. Next base: position 1,748 of record JABUQX010128592.1, read on the forward strand.
AGTAAAGAGGACTATTGTATATATATATAATAAGTAGGAAGTAGTATTTGAATATAGATATATATTAGTATTGATAACGGTTATCGTATTTGAGTAATGATATACGTAAATGATATATGATGATAGTAGTATGATAGTAATATATTAGTATAATGAATTAATAGTAATGATAGTATTATAATATAATAGTTATGATAATAATAGTAGGTTAAGAAAGGAAAAAATTACATATATTATAGATAAATATAGTATATATAATTATATATATTGTATTATTATTTAATTATAATGTATATATATAGTTATATATATTTATATATTGTATAATTTATATATGTATATATTATGTATATATATGATTATAATGTTATTCCGATGAAGATAAAAGTATTTAAGTACTGAATATAAGACGTAGTGTTGATTTTTTACGATTGTGTTTTGACATACACGGTATTGTATTTTTTCAAAATAACTACATATATTTCCATTTAATAATTTTAATTGGGAGTAAATCTAATTTTGGAACTTAATTTATTATTCAAATTTTTAATTTAATGATGAGATAAGTTTTGTTATTTTGAAATCTAATGGGAGAAGGTGTCTGCATTATCGTACGGGATGTGTTTGGTGACGGTGCACACTCGACAGTCAATGAGTGGACCTTTCTTTTTAGAGTATATATATAAGTACACGTATCATATATATACATATAGTATATATATTACTATATTAGTTCATATAGTAAAGAGTAACTCGTTGATCCTTGTGATGAGCATACATTACATATATATCGTGCAGACATTCACATTTACAACTTGCTAGTGAAATAAAATTACTTAAAAACGAATAAAAGAAGTAGATTACGATAGAATTATGAATGATTAAATTTAACATCGAAAAGTTTCACACGTGGAATAGTTACTATATTTAGATATTTAATAGATATTAGGCAATTATAACGAATCAATTTATTATATATGCACATGATATTATAATAGCTTTAGCGTTAAAGTTGTACTGATATAACATTTTTCAAGGTTGCAAAGATTTAAACATATAAATTTAACTAATACAATACTATTGTAGTTAAATCTTTAACACTTGCAAAAATTTTAGTAAACTCGTAACAAAGGCTAGTTAACGAAGAAGACTACAGATGTAAATATTAGTAGCTATAAAGAATACAACTAATGGTCATTTTCCGTTAAATTATCCCGAGTTCACATCTTCCGAATGGGTAATATAGTATTTTCCTAAGATTTTATAACTTTATGATGGGTTAAGATTTTATTCATGTAAATATTCATATAGCCTATTATTTGATATTAACAATTAATTAATTACATTCACTATCAAGGTTTTCATTGTGAATGTGCCGTAATATATGTATACTGCTATGATGTATGGTATTGGATAATGCTGTGTTTATATTGTACTATTATTTATAATTATATATATGTATATAATGTATATGTTTTATTATAAAGCTACAAAAGAAGGTGGTTCACTATTGACGTCGACGTGTGCTTACCCAAACCATATTCCGTAAATAATGATGGAGAACTCCATTAGTTCAAGAAAAAAATTTTTATCATTACATATATATAAATTTGCAAATAAATTCACAAATATAATTATAACAGTTTAGAATTTCGAACAATATAATAAGCACATAATCGACACCATAAAAACCGAGAAAATATTAATAATTTTGTGCATAAGTTCGCTTACATACTCAAGGGAAAATACAAATCGTATATATAAAACAACAATAATAATATGAATAACTATATTTAATATATATTATAATATATATATATATATATTATATATATATTATATATAGTATAGTATATATATAATAGTATCTATATAATTATATTATATAGAATTTATATTTGAAATGATTATTATATAATATATTGAATATATATATATATTATATATATATATAATATATATAAGTACTGCTGATAATGACAATGTAATCACAACACATTTTTTTTTTATATTCTAGTAAGCTGGTATAATTAAATTTCAAATAAGAACAACAGTAAATCATGATAAGTAAATTTGTATTTAGAAAATTATATATAAATAACATACAAATAAACAAACCTTCTGTTCCTCCTCAAAATTGAGCATTGGCATAGAACCTGGAGCCGAGGAAGTAGCGTGAGGCTTGACAGTCAAGCTCCTGCTTGGGGATTTTGAAGGAGGAGGGGATTTGTGAGATGGATAAGGTCTTGCGACATGCGAGTGAACCAGAGGAATATGTAGAAATTGTGATTGTAAGTCATTTCAAAATAGTGATGAAATAGTTTGCAGCACATACAGCTTCTTGTAGAGATTTCCCCTTTGGCATAGTTTTGCGGTTTGATCCTTCTATTCTAGTTTCCTTTAATAAATAATTAATATTCTGAAATAAATCCAAAAAACAAGAGGAATGGTAATTTCAAAGACAAATATTGTACAATAAAATTTTCAAATCAATTTTAAATCTCTAATATTATTATTATTTATTATTATTTTATTTTATTATTATTATTATTTTATTGATTATTTATTATTAATTATTATCATTATTTTTCGTTTTATGTATTATATAAATTTATATTTGCTCTACGAGAAATTAAAATAAGTGATTATATTTTATTTTTATTGTTTATTTCATATATTATTATATTTTATAATATTATTATTACTTATTATTACAGTTTTATAGGTTACGTTAGTTACCTGGTTTTCTTTAATCTACTAATCGTGTGATTGTGAGATCCTCTCCAAATAATTTCAGCCAGTGGATGATCCATTATTATTAATAGAGACAATAAATTTAGTTCGGTCACTTAGATGACCTTTAAATACGCAAAAGCACAACTTCGATTGTTTTATTGTTTTCGGCTTCTCGAGTGCAGCACTGACCAGCCCATTCCAGTCACAGAGAGGAAGATTAAGAGTTTACTTTCCTCTGTCGACATACTCTCCCTCTATACAAGAAGGCATTTAGTCAGAACATTCTCTCTAGATTGAATACGCAATGACTCACTTGACCTCTCAGGTCCTTAGTTTGAATATACATCGCTATAGGAAATTGAGATATAGATATATGTATAATACTTATATGCACAACATTAAGAATATATACTTGGTTTATTATTACTTCAGTACACCTCTGTAGTAGTAATAACCATAAGTGGTGGGTTTTTAGTATCTATATCATATCACTGTAAAACTTGTGCTCTTATCAAATATCATAATTTACTTATGATATATTGTGATCATCATATAGATTTCATATCAATATATAAATAACATACTATATTACTAAAATTTAAGCGTATTATTTATTCTTATTTTTCTCTATTAAAATAATTATTATTATATATACTGACTACATCATGAAATATTAAATGGAATAGTTAATCGCATAAGCATGCACTTCCTGATTAGGATCACCCCAACCGTGCTATAGGTATAGAGCCAGCTTATATAAATCAGATATACATATAGTACCTTACTATTTTTTTAGGTGCCTGATACCGATACGATTAATAACCGATATACTTTAATAATATCTAATAATGTACAGTATAAGTAAAGAAACATTTGTTCAACTGTCATGGGTGCAACTCAATGAATTGCAAATCCTGCAAAAACAAAACTTACACTCATTATTATATTTCATTATTTTAGAGATTGTGCCCAAGTATATTTTATTAATATTTTATATAATTAATATATTAACCTTTTAAAGAGATTAAATATATTGCAATAAATATTAATAACTTCTTTATGTGTGTTTATTTAAAAAATTTTTCTATACTATTTTATCTAAAGTAAGTTTAACATAAGTATTTAGTCATATACTAGTATTTTTCAATGATATTATTATTCTATTATTATAGAACCTAATATACAGTACTGGTAAGCATAATCTACAATATAATAAGTAATTAAACAAATAATGATAAAAGAAGAGATATATATCAATATATGTGTAAGTATACGAAATAAGTTTAAATAAATAAAAATAAACCGCATTTATACTTATACAATATATAATGAACTGTAATAAAATAATACTCCTTTAAGATAGATACACATTCAATTACTAAATTCAAATTTCACACAAATGTGATGCAGAAATACACATTAAAGCTATTCACTAGTAATATGGGAGAAACTGTTCCTTTTTAATAGTGTAGTTTTAATTCTACCTAACTACACTATAAATAGCTTACTCGTCTTTGGACGATGAATGTGTGTTGGTTCGGATTGTGTGTATTATATTGCTCGTCTTGTCTGATTAAATGATATGCGGGAGGTAATGATGTACACTCCTTGGGCGCGCTCCGATTTTCTGACTCTGGCTAGTCCTGGTGTGTGTGGCGATGTGAAGGATTTGTCGGTGTGTGTCGTCGTTATGGCAGGTCATCTCCTCATGTTTTCGGTAGAGACTGCATCTTTCTTCTTTTACTGACACAAGGTCAGTTAATTTTTGTAATTAATCTCTTGCTCGCTTGAAAGAATGTCATCTTCAGTTTTTTACGATGTAGGTTTTCCTGTGTGATGTCACTTTAGAGAGAGTTTCTGCAGTTGTGCAAGATACTATCGGGTGCTTTTAGAATCTTATCATAGCGTTCTAACATATCTCCCACTATTCCTCTCGTAATCAGATAGGGTTTATCTTTTTGCTGAAAAGAAGGCATACCCAATGTCTAGTATTTCTGGACTTTGTGCCAGGCGTTGCTCAGATTACGTGAGGCAATTCCACTTATACTGCTCTCCTTTATTTTTTTTTTTTTTTTTCCTTTTTTTTTTTGTCAAGGCCCGAGCTAAGCTCTGGTTATGTCTATTTTTAATGCATCTAGAAAGTGGTTCACCGTCGGGAGGTGCCATTAGTCTTGTGGAGTTTCAGTCTAGCGTGTTCCTTATTAAGAACCTTTTATTCTAGTTATTATATTTTACAGTTAGTAGCAATTCAGGGCTCTTCATCTAGAGTCTCAGGTTACGACGGCCAGAACCATATTCTAAATGAGAGTGGGTTGTGTGACGACAGACCTTTAATTATTTCAATATAATATATTTCATTCTTAATATACGCTAAATTCCGCAGATGAGGTACATGATACTAGTCATGTGCTTTAAGTGTAGTGAGTATATTAATATAAATTTGTATGATAAGGAAACACAGATTATGGAAGGTAGTAATTCCATCAATTTAATCAGATAGTAGTGGCAGTGAAGATAATATTAAAAAGCTACCGCAAGCTGAACTCAGTCTTGATGATGTATACTATAACTATCCAATACAAACTCTATGTCCGAACACTGAACTCACTTATCTTGTTGCTAACGATGGTAGCGTCTCATAAATGGTGGTGGTAGTCGAGTATATAGTTCTCCATCGAGCACTTGCTTACTATCTAGTAACCTAATAGTATAAGGGATAAGCTACATAACATCTTGCGCGTCAATTATACTAAGGTCAATCGCTCGATTACTCATAGTCATAATATACTCTCGGTTTATTCTTTCTGCCTTTGATCTCTCCGACCTTCTCTCTCTTCTTAAACATTAAGCGGATGCCACACTCCATGTAGCCCCCCCACATTGACTTACTTGAGATATCACGCTTCACTTTCTCTCATTACAATGGCTGCTCGCTTATACACCTTTTTTCACACTATGTGATTTGTGCATTTTATTACTATGAGATATCGCTATGTGTACACTATAAAGTTCTACGTTATTCAATTCTAAACATAGTTATTTATCTCCTATGTTTCAGATATTACTCTATTATATTATTATTATTATTATTATGATTATTATTTATTATTATTACCTATTCTTTTTTTTTGCATATTTTATCTGCATTTTATCTTGCACTAGTTAAAAACATTATTTTTTTTGTTTAATGTTTATTCAAGGCTCTATATAGAAAATTCCACAAGGGATTTTATTTTGATATTTGATGTAATATCCTAAGTGAGATGACTGATAAGAGGGTACTCTTGGGAAGAAGTAATAAGATATAGTTTAAGTTAATGCTTATTAGAGAGAGAGTAGAGAAGTTCTATTTGATTATGATGTTTTGAGAGTTTTTATTAGATCTTTATAATGTAAAAAATATTTAATTTAACAAAATACTTTGAAGACAGTTTTATAAACCAACCTGATAATTCTATGCCAGATCCCATGTCGAGAATGATTCTTCGAAGGATTAAGACGAGCCGCATTCTTAGTGTAATAAAAATAGAGGGAGCTAGATAATTGATATGAGTTGAAAATGAAGGGTCGAGTCATGTCCTTCCAAATTTATGAGTGGATAGAGTTAGTGTGCAGGTGAGAAGATCATTGATGAAAAGCAGAAATAAAGTAGGAGATAAACAGAACTCTGAGGAACACTATTGGACAGAAAAAGAAGAAGAATCGCCCCATCAATTAACCTTGAGGAACACAACAATTGAGCGATTTGAAAGAAAGTAAAGACTATTTTAGGAAGTACAAAGAGTAAAGAAGTGTACTCGTCTGAGTTTAACTATTTAACATATATTACAAATATACTCTTATCGTCTCTGAATATATTTTGCCTGTTATAAGTTGGGATTAGGGTTGGTCTTATGGCGCATGTTCAAGATCGGCTCGGACACACACGGTACGTATCAGCATATTCCCAGATAGATAATTGTACTAGGCGCAGATTAAGATGCCAATAAATCTGGTAAAATAGGAAAGTAATAAATCGTTATAGAATGTAATGTAATGAACAGCACCACGACAAGCCGTATGGTAAGTCAGAAAGAAGGGAAGAGATTCCAGATGATTAAGAAGTGAGAGTTGAAAAGGGTTGTCACACAGCGATCTTAGAAACAGAAAGGTTAATAGATGAGAAGTATATGGGCGATAGTTAGCAGATCAGAACCAGCTCATTAGCCATTTCTATAGGTCTAGGTTGTGTTACATTGAATGTCGACTGCTTTCAACATGGAGGGGTAATAAGAATAGACTTTCAGTATTGCGTGAGGTTAATATGGAATTTTGGATATATCATTATAAGCTTGAGAGGCAAGGATAACACGGAAGCACACTTTCTCAAACTCGGAGAGGAATAGTCTCACTCCGGTCAAGTGCCTTCAAGACCACGATAGCTTTCCTCACAACGTAATGTAATTGTGAGAGCATTTCTAAGAGGAAGCGCATAAATTTCTAAGTAATACCGAAGTGCAAAGATGAAATAGAACAGAGTGAAGGCCATAAAGGACCCTGAGAGGCAGGCAAGGAGAGGTAAAGAGGCGATTAGAAACACGCGATAGATCGTATACTGGTGCGGATTAGAAGTATGAGGCGGGAGGAAATAGGAGGTCAGGAAGAGAGTGAATTGGCCATTGCGTTCAGGTATGAGTGGTATTTTATGGACTGAATACATTTAAGAAGCCCAGAAGTAATGAAGAAGGAGAGAAGATGGATTTTTACGTATAGAAGTTGATGGAGATGAGATAGGTATTCTTTGTGTGGAAGTCATAACTGTGGCTGAAGAGAAGATAGTGTACAGATATGGTGATAGAATGGAGGAATCGTGCATTATGTCAGTTTAATGAAAAGTCGGCTCTCTGCGTCGATACGAAGGAGTATCCTAGCATAACGATTTGTCATAGATGATAATGCTACAAATTGGCCAGAGTGATAAGGTGAGAGGGACGGAATTTTTCGCAACAAGATGCTAAAAATTCTCCGAATATAAGAAACAGTGTGCTCATTCTAGCGAAGATTAGAATATTTAAGAGACGTATGGAGTGTACTACAGGAACTCACATGATCGAGCCAAATATCAGAGAGTCGGTGCATAGTTGTAGGTAGTAATAAGATTTAGCTACGAAGAAGGAAATGAACAATGCTCCTACACATCATCCTATGCGAGAGTTATTCGCTTCCCAATTCCGATCAATTACAGTTCCACTTGATAACCTTAATCGCGCGACAGATAGATTAGATACTTATAGGCGTCTTAAGGTAAGGATACAAGTATAGGGACTCAACGGTTCACTTCTTTGATCGCTATAATAAGTTATATTTGCTGTTTAAAGCTAATCGCAAATTCCCTGTGTACCCAAGTAAGGCTGATCAAAGTGCAGAAAAAAACGCAGCTAGGCAAACGGTATGGATGTAGCTGATGTAAGGTATGAGAATTTTTAGATATTCACACATGTATTCAGTGATACGGCATGGTAATGATTTGTCAGATTTGTATCCTTTCGATAGTTGAAGCGAGGTTTTGTCATATTTATCTTGAGCAGATAGGGACTCGCTATTGCGCTAGAAACAATATAGGTCGAATAGTGATGGATTCAATGTATAATCGTGTTTAGAGCGCACCAGAGATCCGGTAATTGAGGTCTGTGGGCTTATGGTGATTGATCTATGGTTAACTCTCAGTTGCTTTCCTAGTTTTCGTTTTGTGTTTTAAGTTCAATACTAGCCGGGCAATAGCTCACTATTCGGAGGAGGCCAGAACTTCTTCTCCTCCTCGATCGATTTTTTATAGATAGAGAAATACCCGCAAATCTCGCAATCTCAGGGTGTGTTGCTAAGATATCACGGGTCCCTTGGACCATCTTATAATAGAGGCGACTCCTCTAGATTCATCTTGGATGGAGTAGATTTAGGGACAGTCTCGTGAGAAGTAGTCAGATATTCACTCTAATTATACATTAAATAAAGAGAGTGAACTGATAAACTCAGGCTCGATATGTTGGTACAGTTTTTTAGTTTGCAGAATGTCTTGTAGTCGCAAGAAATGCGAAAAAGGGATAGAATTAAATCTGATAAGGGCATATTGTATTCTACTTTTATTCATATGATAAGTCACAGAATATTATATTAATAGCTCTCACATATTGAACAGTAATTGTAAGTCTCACGGAGAATATCGGTATTGATTCATTTTCTATGGGTTAGTAACTGAGCATACCTCGTGTTTAGGAAATGTATTTATTTAGCATGAGACGGATATTCTACACTCAACTACTTAAGTCCACACCTAAGTCACCCTTCTATCAGATATACTCATGGACAGAAAATATAAAATATCAGTTTATATAGTTGGCAATACGATGACTTCAATTAACAGCAGCAAGTTTAGAGGAAATGTAATCATTTTCGTGAGAGGCAATACTCTGAGGATGCCTACAGACAAGAAGCATAAATATTTAGCGCTGGTGTAGGATAGTTGTTTGAAATGAGGGTAGTACTTTCAACGTGTGCGTTGCACGGAGCTCGGCATTGATGTTTTTGTGTCTTAGGTATAAAGTTCAAAGAAAGGCACACACGACACCGTGTGTCAAAAAATTCTCTTGTCATACGCTCTCAATTGACACACGATAGAAGAGCGAATACAAGTGTCAAATTCATTCATTCAGAATTTAAGAGTGAAAAGACAGAAACAAATAGGACACATAACGCACCTAAAATAATGCAATTATGGTGAAAATGTTGGGCTTTTATATTTTTTATTCGTTTTTAATTACTATGCTTTAAACATTTTAGTCATTAGGATTTGTTTATATAAACAATATTATTTATCTATTAATTGAATATATACCATTAAAAACTCTGATATATTGAGCAGGAACTAGTTTTATAAAATTATATATAGCTTCAAGATTGTTTCTTCAATATTTTACACACATTCTTACTAAAGACGGAGTTTCTTTAGGTATTTAATAATACTACATTAAAACAAAGAGGAATTAAATATTTTGTCAACCAGTGTGTGTTAAATTCAATAACTACTTGCGGGAGGGAACAATAACATAAATCATTATTTTTACTTTGAAATTTGAATGCATATTTCGACAATTCTACGATTATGTAACCGTTATGAATTAGTTAGGTTAGGTTTTAGGTTAAGGTTAGGTTAGGTTAGGTTTAGGTTAGGTTAGGTTAGGTTCTCGTTAGGTTAGGTTTAGGTTAGATTAGGTTGGGGTTAGGTTTAGGTGTTATGCAATGTTAGGTTAGGTTAAGGTTAAGGTTAGGTTAGGTTAGATTAATTAGGTAGTAAGGTAATAGGTTTAGATTTATTTTGGGGGTAGAATTAGAGCGCTATATTTCGCATTAGATTAAAGACGTGTTCAAAATTTTGGTTAAGAACATAAAAATATTAAATTATTATAGTTCCACCAGGTTTTTGTTCTAATTAATCCGTATTTATGAATATACCTGATGTATCTGAGGTCTGTAATAACAGTAAGTTATGAGAGAGTAGGAACTCATGATTGCTCGTGTCCAATAGGTCACAATCTATTTGTGAGGCGAGAAACACATTAGAAAATCGACCCAAGTTGGAGAACGACGATTTTCTTACTCATTCACCTTACTAATTGTGGAAAGAGTCATACGGAAATCAGATTGGGGTAAAAAAAATGATAACCTAAAATATTATATACATAGACTTTTGGTACTGACCTTTTCTGACCAGTTATCGACCTATATCGAACTATTATTTATTATTTGTATTTTGCTAGAACTTCAGTTTCTCATGAATATAATTTTTTATCCTGAATCTCGACCTTTTTGGGCCTTGACTCTTGTTTGTGAGAAACCGTATCAATTATGAGGGTACAACGGAGGTAATTCTTTTTGAGGACGCCGGATCCTGTTTTTATTCACGAACCGCATACTTAATCCGTTATATTGTGCACCCAATTTTCTCTAATATGAGACCATGCGACATGATTATTTGTAGACACCTATTTTTGAGTGCAACCCTAATTTTTTGGCAACCCTGAATGATTTACTTATTTCGGTCAACACTATTCCCTTTTATGCCAACATCTATTACGTCAAATAATCAGGTTTGCGTATTATAGCAACCGATTGATATATACTGTTATTAGGCCTCCTTTAATTTATTAGCGTACCCCCTATATATAATTTATTTTCGGATATCATTACTGGTATCATTATTATTTTTCTGCCTCAACGGTAAATTTTTGATCCTTTCATTTTATGCAAGGTCATTAGTCCCTTAATTTATATTTTTGAAAATTGTACTTAACCTATTTTTTTATGTCTTATCACCTCCTTATGACTCCATAAAGCTTGATAGATATATACCATTAGTGGATACTATAATTTTGATCACCACGGTATTATTTTTGTTCCTTCATTTATATATTTTATGGGTCAATTATTGACCACGTGTAATTTATTGTCCTTTACCTTTCGGGGCATTTAGCCTACTTATTATATTGATTTCTTAAATCCTTGTTTTGACCATATGAATATTTATATTCGGCTCTTTTTAGTGGACTTTGGCAGAACGCTAACCATATAATTTAGAGGTTCATGTTTTGCATCCAGGTCATCGGCAAATCGGCATATTTTTTTTTAAAAATCGTCATCGGGTCGCCAATATTTCTTTGCCCAGGCAATTTCGTGGCCTCCGCCGAATTTCCGTCAATATATTTGTTCTCGTACCGATTATGTAGAGACATAATATGTTATAAAGGAACCTTTTACTCTAGATATGAACTCATTACTTAAACTACCCAATGCTCGTAATAATAATTTATAATAATAAAATTAGCGCACACAATCAATCACTACAACCTAATACTAATCACACTACATATAACCTCAACACTCAACTACAATCACACACACACACGCTCACTTACCATCTTAATATATAGATCATACATACTATTAGAACTTTAATACAGTACACATTCAACTATGAACTATTTAACATTTACATATAGCTTAAGACACTTTACTAATTTATAACTTATATACTCACGTACACATACACACTAACATATACTGCTAACCCGAGTAGTCGTTAACATTAATTATAGGTGTCATAATTTATATGTCACTACACGGTGTAAAATTTTTTTGTCCTTCCTTTTGGGACTAGTCACTTAGCCCTTTTTTTTGATGTTTAACCTATTGTTTGACCATTAGATATTTCGATCACTTTGACTACCGTTATTATAGCCATCAATACCCCATGGGTCATATTGACCCCGCAGACTTTGATGGTTCTCCCATATATCCGTTTATGTATGCTATATGGATGGTGGTATACTCTATTAGTGTTCTACCATGAGTGTTGCTCTAAGTAGTGGAGTGTTGCCAGAGTCTTGTAGTGCCTTAGGGTATATGTGCCGTTTAATAGGAGATTGCCAAACTTCATGCCATGTGCCAATGGACAGTGCCACAATATGCTATGAGATGCCATATCGACATAGTGCAAGCTTGATAAGTGCTCACTACCTAGTTCGGCCAAAGAGACATCCAAACGTCGCTCGTTACATAGACAACATCTTACAGAATCCCTATCCTTTATATCCACCCTATTCCTTATATACACACGTGTAGGGAGAAAAAATTGCTCCTCTAATCATGTGTGCTCTTCTGTCGTTCTAGGCCTCGTGAGGCGACTACGCGGCCATAGAGCGCTGAGATAGGTTAGTATGTCCGCTATAGAGTGGTGTCTACCCCTAGTTGGGGCTTGCTTCATTATCTACCCAACTTATCTTTTTGCCAGGTAATGCTTAGATGCATGCCTCAGGTGAGGTTGATTGGAGTGGGGGATCGTGCATAGATTAATATAAGAAACCTGCTACGCGAAACTGCTTCCTTACTATTGACGTTAATCGCTACTCTTGTGTTATAACACTTATAACGATAAATGTATTAAGTCGGTATCATGGGTATTATTGACACAAACATGTCAGAGAAACTCAGCATCGTAATTTGAAGAGAGAATGGAGCGAAGAGATAGCTCAGATTGGATGTATTTGCGACCAATATAAAGGGGCAAATCTATGACTTGTGACACCCTCCCCTACGCCTGACTCGGACTACAGGTAAACACTTTAACACTATACCTTCACCCACACAGTGAAAAAGAAACTCCGGTGAGAAAGCCTCAATTAATGTGTTATGGTCCGTTTGGTGGTGAAATGTTGTGGCATTTCGTCTGTTGGGTAAGGCAGGCTATGACGTGGGGATAGAGGGATTTTGTTCATTCGATGGAGTTCATAGTGACGTTTGAGTTAGCTCGAGCGCCGCGTATGTGATTTATGAGAATTTGTATTTTGTGTTGCGTATGTGACTGTACTATGGATATGGACTCTAAAGGTTTCATATCTTTTTTATGAGTCTTTAGCCAATATGAGTCAATACATAATGTTGCTGTCGCCGCTTTCCCGTCCAGAACCATGACGATTGGAGGCACCTGGGCCACCTCGCCCTGAGAGAGAATAGTGCGATACTCGCACACACAGGCGTGTACGCGAAATGAATTTCATAGAGTGATATATACTTACATATGATGATAGTTTGGATGGGGGAATACGGAGACTCAGTTCATTTGCACGCTCACTCAACATATCTGCCTACATAGCTTTTATTTCATCCGACTTAAGCATGGATTTTTTTTTTTATATTACTAAGAATTGCTACCACTTTTCAGGCCGATACAACCTTAAGGAAGCATAGGCCTAATTCAAGCGAGGGGCAGTTAACGCAGAAACTGACCTCAATAGTTTTACACATCCTCTCTAACAATACTATAGCTTTATTTAAGCATAATTTACGGCATAATTTTTATTAGTTTTAGACTGGCAAGCGTTCTCTCTTAAAGTGAGTAGATATTAAATTCAGCTTAGTGTGAATATTTACATGAAAGAAATTTTAAAGAGAAATTACAACTCTTTTCAAAAACAGAAGAGTGGTGAAATTGTAAGAGATAGTGAACGACCAAGAAATAAAAAACCAGGTGTTCCTGCAGAAATCTAAGTACTACTGGATTACCAATCCGTCAAGACCATTTTACTTTATACTTAATAACACTGTACGAAATTTTTAACTTTAGATACATTAACATTACAGCGTGCCATTGAAAAACAAGAGGTAAAACTCTAGTTAGTGAGGTCAATACGTAAGAGGGGTGTGTAGCGTCCGTAAAGGTGGTGGGTAATGACGACGTATATTGGGGGGGAAATGTAGTATCTCGCCCTCCCTTTTTGGTTTACTGGACTTTACTGAAACTATCAACTCGCGGGTCAATTACCTATAGGCATACCACATGAGTTTTAATAAACTGCACCAACCCTTCTATCACGTCATATGTTTTGACCTAAAAAGCTTAGGCGGCTTCACGATGAAATGTTTACTATGGCAAAGCTCGCATGAATAGTTTATTAAGGCTGGGTCTTTTAACGTCTTCGTGTTTTTTTTTCATCTTGAACCGGCTTCAAGTCCTCATCAAATAGTATTGTTCCAGGGTTGCACTGGCTTTAAAACCATGCACATAATTCATAAGAAACTCTACATTACCTTTTAAAGCAGTACACCAGATCAGTAAATCAATCGACGGGGTGTGCCCCCTTAACACACGATGATGAGAGCAAGATAAACGTGGGCCATGGGGATTAGTATCGCTCGGTTTTGTTTTTCGAGATACCTGCTTTTTATGTCATGCTTTACTGACTCATGGTCTTTACTAGCAATACGGAGAACTATGGTGTAATAGTACTCAACACCGTCTCATTTTCTGGAACTACTCTACTACTTCCATGTTCTTTGGCTTCTCGGACCCATATTTCTGCTTTGCAATAACCGTGTGTGTATTTAAAGTTTGATCTCATGTTCCCTTAAAAACAATATCTCTTTTTGGTCTTTTTTTAAAGACTTAAGTTTCTGGCGCTCTTTACAAGTGGGTCTTTATAACGTCAACAGGAGAGATCGTACAGAATACCGTTATCGAAGAGAATTACAAAACTTAAGTAAGGTTATTTATTTGTAGGGTTATCTATTTAAATAAATTTTATAGTTGGTTGTTATTTTTTTAAAGTAATATTTTTATATCATTATATTTCATTCTTATTATAACCTATTCGAGAATATTCTCATATTTTTATTATATCTTTAACATCTAAATATAAGAAAAGGCAATTATTTTTTTTATTATACAGACTTGAATAACCACATCAATAGCAGGCTAATTATGCAATCAGAGACTTGACACATATACCCACACGCACACACAAACACACACACAACACACACACCGACAACCAACAACACCAACCATACACTTTACACTTATACACGCACATTTCACTATGACATTTATACACACATTCCCTATGACCTTACATTTATCCATAGACACTTACAATTACACTTATACACATATGCGGTCCAACAAATACACACATTCACATTCACTATGACATATTTATAACACACATTCACTATGACACTTACAATTTGGTCCCCAATAGTACACTTACATTATTTACACTTACTCATACACCAGGAAAGATTAAGTAAGAGTTAGTAAGCGTACATGCCAATCTACCAGAACAGAGTTATAAACTTAAATAGACAGGTAAGACTCAGAACAGATTTACTTTAATTGATATGCAAGCCTTTACAAACAAGAATAGGAAATTTAACTGTAACAGCGCTCCAGCCACGAGATTCTTCTGTGCATTACACTTGCACACAAGATTTAAACACGCAAGTGATTAGAAGTTAGAGCGTACACACCACACGCACAGCGATAGTGGAAAGCAAATCATTAACACTCACGCTACGAAAGTAGGCACATTCACTAATATAGTAGCAGATAAGACGTATAAATTTATACTAAGAAACCCACATTTATGTTTAATTAAATTACAGTTCTATTACTTGAGGAAACTACACTCATATTGACAGCCAAAGAAGAGTGCGCCCAGCAATAATAATCAATAAATTATAACTTATACGAAATGATTTTTTCTTAAAACGTGAGTCGTGAATAATTTATGAAATATTCTAATCATTCATCTTTGACAAAGAATTATTATTATCTGTTAATTATAATTTGTTTATAAATTTAATAACTATACATATATAATGGTTAAATAAAAGATAAACTATATATAACGTAATTAGTGTTAGTAAATTTTTGATTAAAACATAGTATTTTTGTAGCTGTACGTAAAGCAATAATTCTCAAGTAAAACTCAAGTACAGACACGCTAGAAGTGATATGTGTTTATTGGAGAGCTCAATTAGATGAGGGGAGTCCAGGCTTGTGCTCAAATTTCGGACCGCAAGCTCTGTATCGCCTTCATTGCACTGCTGTCGCCCAGTACAGGGTCGTTTGAACTTTTTGGTCATAGGAATTAGCTTCTACCGGGATGCTCATTGGTATTACCTGGTTCAAAGTTCGCTCGACTATATCTAACGGCTGGTTACAGTTATTTGCCCCACCCATTTTCAGGCAGCAGAGGTCACACAAGTTCGGGTCCTGTCCAGGGAGGTGCGGGTTGATTGTTTGTGTCGGTTCATGTTGTTTTTTGACCTTCGTTCATCCAACTTTTAGAATTTTCGTTCCCTGCCGATGGACTCTTCACTTGTGTCTGTTGTTCCTTCCCTTTCCATCCGAAGTAGTTCCTAAGTTAGCGAAAAAACTGCCATAATCTGGTTTTATTGATACTGAGCTAATCACTATATGTATATGTTCAGCGGACGATCTACTTCTAGTTAGATTTGTTTGAGTTCTTCGTTCGCTTTTGCTGAAACGAGAGCGCGGTTATCTCGGCGGCCATTCGGCTGAAGTGAGTGTTTCCAGAAGGGATTTAAAAGTAGTCTGAGAAGTGAGTTCGAAAGGTTTTCACGGATGACTTTCAAAGATCTTAGATAGAATACAAGTGAAGTGTTATGTCGGATATCATGGGCCGATAGTGTAGCGTAGGGTTAGTTGATCAGAGGCGGGTGTCTTACCTCCTTTTTTTGCTCGGAATTGGATTTGTTGCTTTATGATCGTGTTGCTTTTCCTCCTCACATATTGGTGATGTTGCTTTTTCCTCAACATAAAATTATATCAAATTTTAGTGAAAGTAACTGAGGGAGAAAAGTGACTATAGAACGGAAAGATTGAGACAAAATTATTAGTAAAGAAGGAATTTATTATATATTAAAAATTGATAGTTTGAATGCACAGTCAGAATTTATCGAGGAGAAACGAAGGAAGTATTAAAGTTAATGTCCGAAGAGATTGGGCCTTTTATCAGTTGGGAGAAAAATTTTTTCAATGCAATCCTTGGTACTCACAATGATAAGGATTCAAGACTAATGAGGAGTGGAGAAACAATCAAAAGGCAGTTTTACAGAAGGCTTGCTAAGAGAGAAAGATTTTGTTCGTTAAGGAGACGAGGAGAGTTAGCGCACGATTCACGTCCCCATTTGATGAAGCCAGCCAGCTTTGGCTCGTCGGAAGAGTATTCCCCCGTCCCCTGGGCAGACGATCTCTTAGCTGAATGAAAATTTGTATATTTTTATAAAAGCCCGAGTACGTGTTTAATTAAGACATAAAATGTTTTTGATAAATTATTATCCGTTATATGTGTAAGTGAGTGTGCGTGTGCGTGGCTGTATGTGAGTGGTGTGTGTGTGGTGTAAATCTGTGTGCAGAGTGTAGTAAATCTAGTGTGTGCTGGGTAAGTAAAAATCTGTGGTAGTGGATCGTAAGTAAACTCTGTGTGGAGTGTAAGTAAATCTTGTGTGAGTGTAATAGTAAAATGCATAGTCGTGTGATGTAATGTAAATCAGTAAGTGTCTATGGATCAAATAGATTTAAGTGTCTATTTAGCTGCAATGTGTGCTTAATAATCCATACGTGATGTGTAAAGTGTGTGTGTGACCGCATGTGTATCAAGCCTGTAAATGTAGTGTCTTGGGAATGTAAGTGTCCATAGTGAATGTGGTGTATAGTGGTCATAAGTTAGGAATGGTGGGTTTATAAGTGTAGTGTTATGTGTTGGGTGTGTGTTGTTGTGTGTGTTGTGTGGGTGTGTATATGTGTGTGTTGTGTGCGTGTGTGTATATGCTGTTTAAATAATATAAATATCAATATGCAACAAAGTGATTAAACCTAGTATATATAAAAACTAATCAAAATAATAAACTTAAATAAAAAATAATAAAAATTAATAAGTAAACAATAAATAAAAATAATAATTAACTAAAAAACTGAACAAGTATTTTATATATAATAAACATAATGTTTAATAAATTAGGTTAAAGCAGTAAATGCAGAAGGTTAAAACCAGTATAAAGGCAAAAGTTAAAAGCAGTAAAGCAGAAAGTTAGAAGCAGTAAAGCAGAAAGTTAAAGCAAGAAAGCAGATAGTTTAAAGCAGTAAAGCGTAAAACAAAAGCATACTTAAGTCCCCCCTTAAGTGAGGTGTTAGGTTTCCACCTCTTATGATTTTAACGGATGTTCACTGCTTTAAGGTATGTTGTTGATGAATATGGAGTTAAAAGGCAGTAACATATGAGTAGCAGTAAAACATGAAGTTAAAAGCCGTAAAACATATGAGTTAAAAGAGTAAAACATGAGTTAGAGCAAGTATAAACATGAGTTAAAGCAGTTAAACAGAAAGCAGTAAGACAAAAGCATACTAATCCCCCTAGGTGGTAGGTAACACCTCTATTGATTTACTTGATTTACTGCTTTTAAGGTGATGTAATGTTAATGTTTTTAATAAACTTTTTGTACAATTGTAGTAAAAATAAATGTTTATATTTCAGCACTCTGTGTTTTTTCTTCTTACATTACATTTTTTAAAAAACCGAATAAAGCTAAAAAGTAATTTTAAAGTAAAAAGTATTAAGTAACAATATGTAATAAATATAATGTGTTAAATAAATGGTCTGTAATGGAGTTAACGAGTTTTAGGTTCGGAAAATGTTTTTTTAAAATAAAAAAATGCTTAGGCATGACATAAACTGAGATGACTTATGGTTATATATTTTTCATTCGGCGCGGGGGG
>JABUQX010128593.1:0-18891 GCA_015478945.1 Trachelipus rathkii
AATACTTCTTTTAAATAATGGATTTTTAAATTCCCATTATTATTATTTGATATATGAACTTGCTCTAAAAAGAAGCCACCAACTTAGCAAACTTTGCCTTACATAATTTGTGAACCCGGAGAAAAACACTCAGTACCTTCAGAGACAATTCGTAGCACCATAGAAAAACACCCAGAACTTCAATCAGTACATTCTGATAACCAAAGGAAAACGATCAAAATGAAGAAAAAGAAAAAAACAATAAAAGTACCAAAACTTCCAAATCAAAACATTCCAAAAAGATGACTCAAACGAACCTCCGATACGGACTTCTTTTCTCATTCTCAATTAATTTTTGATTATGGTCGTAAACTCATTTTGGATTCCACTACGAACCTTCAGGCTCCTTTTTGAATTCTCAAGGACTCTGTGCCATCTCCCATTTTTAATACGCTTTCTTCTTAACAAGAAATTTATCACTAAAATAAAGAAACTAGATTTCAGGTAATTTCGCCTCTACAAATGTCCCGCAGTTTCTTTCATACCCGAAGCTTTGAAAAATGTTTACTTACTCGTTAATCGAATCAAGAAAACATTAGAAACGCCTTATACTGGACCTTCCCTTGGATTCAGTGATTCGATCAATGTTGCCTATTAAGTATTTATAAAAATTTATCGCTACAATAAAGGACAAGATTTTAGGCAATCTTCGCCTTTACATATATGTCAAGAAGCTTTAAAAACATGCACACATTTGGTTATCGAATCAAGAAAACATCAGAAGCTTCTTAAACTGAACCTTTTCTTGTTATTCAACTATTCAATCGATATTCAGTACAACAGAAGAAGAATTTACGTCGAAATCCAAAACGTCAAGTGACATTCTCCAAACAAATTTATGTAAAATATTTTTAATATACATTAATTTTTGTAACATTTTGTATTTTTATGCATTCAAATGTTTGCATGTATGTTTATTTCTAACGGATATAACCAAACATGCTTGTGTTTGAATGCATCTTTCATTTTATGTATAACATTCTTGTATTTTTATGTATTCAAATATTTGTATGTATGTTTAGATCTTGTGATGTTACCAGATATGCTTGTATTTGAATATTCTTTGCATTTTATGTATACTATTTTTGCATTCAAATGTTTGTATGTGTACTTTTTTCTTCGGACATAAATATATATGCTTGCATTTGAATGTACTTTTACTTTATGTATTTTATCTATTATTCTTTTTACCTCATTGAAATGTTTTGTATGCTTGCGTGCCTTTTCGAATGCATCCAAATATGCATGCTTTTGGATGATGGTTATCTTTTATGTATTATAACATACTTCCCACTCCGCGTTTAGCGCGGGAAGTAATGCAGTACCTTCAATTATAACTATTCGCCAAAAATTTTAAATTTGTTTTTATGTTTAAACTTATGCTAAAATTTTCGAAAGTAAAGTTTTTGCATAAGTGCAACAAATATTGTATATAAAACACGTTTCATCGAGATACTCAATCAGAAGACACTCGAAGATACTTTCTCCCGAGCTCCTCTAAACATCAAATTACAGGAAAACGCAGCTTTCCGCAGGGGAGTCAAATTTAAGGAAAGGAAGTGACATTCTCACAACAACTTGCGAAGAAGTGTATCTCAATGAACTTGTTTACAGATTACAGGAAACATTTGCTTCCATCTTTAAAGAAATAAAGTATTGCAAACTTTGTTTGCTCTTTACTAAAGAAAAATAAGTGCCTCAGGACTTTGTGTCTTATTTCATAAAAAGATAAGTGTGAAACCTAGTGTTTCACTATACTAAAGAGATAAGTAAATCCAGTGGCCTATCTCGTCACTGTCGTAGTTGCTAACTACAAAACTATTAAACTCTCATATTTCCTAAATTCGCTCTTAATAAAAAGTTAAACCTGCTGCAACGCCCTGTAGTGTTCCTGACCTGTTTACGAGTTTTAGAAGCCTATTCTATGATTAGACACTGTGAATTACTACCCCAGAGATCCAATTTGGAAATCGAATAAATCCTCTTGAAACACTAAGCGAAGTATCCTATCACCGAGTGAAACAAAGTTGTTTAACTTTACACAGGGAATCGAGTATCAATATCCCCAACATTGTGAATGGTAACTGCCTCAGAAAGTAATAATAGGTATTGTGGAACATGAAGCAGATACTCAGGAGTTATAAAAATTCACCCCTTTAAATTCATCCCCCTTTTGGACTGTAGAGGTATCAGTTCTACATGTAAACGGTCAACCTTACGGGCGGGACTATTGAACTGTTATATCAATGGTCGCAATCTCTAATGTTCACGACCTTTGTACGATCTTAATAGTCTTAACACTGGTTTTCATTGGCAATGGATCACGTCGGGACAGGGATTAGGATCTTGACGAATACGCTAAGAATAGTCAGATTTATAATGCTTACGATCTCACCGCAGACCTTCCAGCTTGTAACGCTAATCATTTAAACATTTGGAAGGGACATAGGTTAAGTCTCTTCTTTGTGGAAGTCAACAATCACCATCACTGTCCTGGTTTATCTAGAACATCCTCAACTCATTGAAATTGAATATCTGAACAGAGTACGCAACGTTGAATTTTGAATTATTAAAGATGAATGAGAAGATATAAAAACTGTGTTTAAAAAACGAACTCGCATTTATAGGATCTTCGCTATTAACGAAGTAGGATCTGTAAAACTAGAGAAGTATACTGTGTCGTGTTCAACACTCACATGGCCACATTATAAACAAGGCGGACACTGATTTCTGTTTTATAGGGATAAAAATGGCATTGTTCATCTAATTGATTCTTTGGATTTAAAATTAGTTTTGAATAATCAATAATATCCTTTCATTTTTTAGAATATTAAAATAATGTACAATTCATATAGAAACTAAGTTCTACCCTGTTCAGCCATCATAGCTCTAATTATGTGGGTTTAGTTGTATTTATTTCATTATATGCTTTTAAACAATACTGTGCTTAATAAGTTTGAAATTTAATTTGAATGCTAAAAATTTGTATGTAAATGACTATATAGTTCTAATTATGTAATTAAATGCATTAAATGAAAATAACCTTTGATTTTACTCCCCTTTAAAACTTGTTATATATATAATATATATATATATATTTATTATATAATATATAATATATATATATATATTATAATATATATATAATATTAATATATAATATATATATATATTATGATATATACTATATATATATATAGTATATTATATAGTATATATATATATATATATTATATATATATGTCAGAGCTTAATGATGATTCATGAAATTTCACATTGTATATAAAGCTGAAAAGATAAAGTTTTCAGGAAAAATTCAATGTATTAATAGACGTCGCTATTTTTATGGTTGCTGGTTATTCCAAATCCGTGTAATAATGATATCATGTTTGAGCAACAACATCGGTAACATAGCTGGGTTTTGAAATACATTTAAAAAGGTATACGCATGGGACTTATACATATATTCAAATATGTGGTGGTTGTTTATGTTAAAAACCTGGTATACTATGTGTCAATTCATAATTCAGATTTGTCGACTAGACGATCCTTACACTCCACGTGATCCAATCAAAATCCGCGTTTGTATATGCTCTGAATGATGTCTATGGTTCACAGAGTAGGAGCATCAGCTGCTAAGAACAAGAGGGGCAGCGAGATTACATACTTCGATGATAACATTAAAGTGTAATAATAATGAATACCTATATTAGATGGAATATAGAGAAAATTATGGAAACTAAAATTATGTTTCTCAAAAATTATTAGTCATCATGGAACGATCAAAAATGTAAGATGGATTCCCTATCCTTAAAATTTCTTCCAAGATTACATGCCTTCTAAAACCGATCAAGACTCTTGATGAAACATTCAAAGCAAGAGGTTAATAACTTATAAATAACATTTAAAAAAGTGAGATATCTGGGGAATATTTACTTTTCTTATGTGGGAACCGCCTCAGATTTTGCGGTTGGGGTGAAGTTTTATTTTATCGATTTAAACCGCGTTCTAGAAAATTTTCCCACAATAGAAACTCTTACATAAATAATTTTCATCTTTATAAATTGGACTTTTTCATATCTCTTCTCTCATAAACCCTCTCTTTTTACTTTCACACTCTATGATTAGATATCTTCATATATATACCTTCCCATATATAATTACTATATATAATATTATTATATATATATAATATTATATTTATATAATATATATATACTATATAATAAGTATATATAAGTATATTTAATAATATATATAATTACTATATTAATATATATATATAATATATATATATATATATAATATAATTATATATATATTATATATATATTATTATATATATATATATATATATATATATATATAATATATTCCAAAGTTCTGAATGATTTATCGCAGTAAACAAATGTGTGTGTGTGTGTGTGGTGTGTGTGTGTGTGGTGTTGTGTGTGTTCGGATAGGAACTTGAAACAGTAAACCCTTACAGTAAGGACAATAAAAGCAGTAAAGACAAGCGCATAAGCCAGGGGTGAGAGAGGGCCCCTGGGGCTATTTGCCGGCTACTGCCCTTATTGAGTTATAGCTTTAAGTCCTGAAAAAAAATGTTTTTCTTATCAAAAGTATTAAAGATACAAATCCTTTTCTTTAAATCATAAAAAAAAAAAATTAAGAAGTTTAAGTATAATATAAAATATGGATTCATTTACGAAAACGAATTTACTTGAAAAGAAAATACAAAGTGGTGTAAACACTTTATTAAAAAAAAAGTGTATATTAACGTCACAACTACGAAATATATTTAGCGTTCGCGCAGTAATATTGCGCCTGCGGGCGCTCGCGTCGTTTCCGGGCCGGGACGCGCCTGCGGGCGCGGGGCAACCTCGCGTTCGGTTTTGCCAACCCTGCGATCGTTTAGAGAGTTGAAACCGTGATTCAGCATATAATGCATCTTCCTCACCGCTTTTTCTTCTTTTTCAGTAGAAAACCCCTGAAGAGGGCGTTCTCAGCTTCATGAGAGTTTTGGGAATCTTCAATAATATGATCTAGTGTTATTAAAAACTATATAAGTACACTAAATATCAAGATATTGAGTAATTTTTTACTAATTCGGCACCGCAACCGGTTCCACGACGGTTGTCGGTAACTACACATACAATCACTCCATTTGATCCTGCCATGCGAGACCTTCTCTTTTCCTTCTTCTTTCTTTTCCTACATCCATCGTTCTTTCACGTCTTCTTCTAAGCTTTTCTTCTTTTTCAGGGGGATCCCCTTCACAGAGGGGGGTCTCGATCATTTTGGGGGGTTGTCTGAAACCTCAATAAATCAATTCTATCACCTTGAAAACATAAAGTAGACACCTCATTCTGTTCTAATATGATAGCTGGGTAGCCAGAATTTCCCATTCTGGCACGACCATCACAGCTCCGGCTCCGGCCTATATGGTTCGCCAAATATTTTAACATACCCATTCTATTTCATTTATTCCCTTCTATACACTCACCAAATTTCAGCTTTCATAAGTTCTCTTTTTAAAATTTAAGGGGGGCGGGGGCCCCACCCTCTTTGACGTAGCGAAACTTGAACCATCTGGATACAACAATGTTGCACATATCATGGAGGACATACCAAAGTTTGAATGAAGATACATGACTCTAACACCTCGTTTTGCTAAGATGTGTCATTTTGTGTCATTTCTTAACCAAATAAATGACCCCCGCTGGGGCCATGGGGACTCTGGCGTTCGGAAAGTAACTACGGTAATCTTATTTTTGAGACATTCTATCCCTGTTTAGACACCGTCATGATAGTTTTTGACGAAGGTACGCATCTACGAAAACGATTGTTGGTGCGATTCTTAAAAACCAACCCGGCTGACAACGGCCCATGCCGGCACTAGCGGCCAATCGACTCGGCATACCTCAAACATACTAGACAACACCGAGCTTGGCTTCATAGCTCAAGAAACAAAAAAATGTTAGGAAAGGGGGGTAGGGTAATATTTAATACTAACTCTTGTTAGGAATGAATCGATTCCGTCGTAATACCACAGGAATCGATTCAACAGTGTCGATTATGTCACTAATCGTACAAATATCGATTTATCCGTCACATACGACTATATCGTACTAGAAGGGTTAGAAAGGGGGGTGGGGGTACTAACTCGTAGAAGGAACCTAGCACTTTCTAATATACACCAATCGATTCCCTCTGACCTTTATTACAAGGTGATCAAGACACCAAATCGGATGTATTCTGATGCGTAGGATATGTAGGCTAGAAAAGACGAGAAAGGGGGGTAGGGTTAATAACTCATAGAAGAAGCTCCTAAGCACTTCTAATATACACCATCGACTCCCCTAACCCAATAACATTAGGAAATAGACCACTAAGATTCGGTGTTATTCCTATCAATTATAGTCATACGTGCTAGAGCTAGAATAAATGAATATATAAATATATACCTATAGCCTATAGAATATATAGAATATATACATATTAGATATAGAACATGTGACCTTTCTCTACGGCAGCGGCATCCTTTGAAGTCTCCTCTGTTTTGCGTCTTGTTTCTCTTTTGCTGGTTTTGCGGTTAGATAAGAAGGTCCACTTTTATGACCTTTGCGGTTTTGTGGTTAGATAAGAAGTTCGTATTCTCATGTATACTACTATATATATATATATATATTTATATATATTATATCAGGGCGACTCGTGAATAGGAGCGATGGAGTGACCGCTCCTCCTTCATTAATTAAACATAAATTTTGAATTATAATACTTAATTAAAACACCATGTTTTCAATTAATGATAAATAATTGAATGCAAATTTTAAAACTGTTTTGTAATAAGGCGAAACGTACGAATGGTTTCATTAAATACTATAGAATCGAATAAATTATACTCGTGATTCAGTTGTATTAGTTATTTTGAATTTCTAATTTATAGAAGAACTGTGAGAGCCGAGGCGAACTCGTTGTTCGCTTCAGTCGTTACTCTATCGTCTATATAAAACTACGTCCGGCAGTGAATACAATAAGAATATAAAGTGTTGGAACAATTAGGTGTTCGCCTTGTAATTCTTCTACAGTTATTATTATTAATAAATTTATTATTATTTATTATTATTATTATTATTATTATTATATTATATATTATTATTATTATTATTTTATTATGATTATCAAAATTAAGAATATAAAGAGGTTATTATTATTATATTTTTGTATTATTATTATATTATATTGTATTATATTATATTATATTATTATTATTATTTTATTATTATATTATTATATTATATTATTATTATTAAATTATTATTATTATTATTATTATTATTATTATTATTATTATTATTATTATTATTATTATCATTATTATTATTATTATTATTATTATTATTATTATATTATACTTTTTTTGGACTTTCTTTTTTAGCTAATTTTGTCTTTTTGTTTGTTTTTTTTTTTTTTTTTGTTATTATTATTATTATTATTATTATTATTATTTATTATTAATTAATAATAAATTATTCTTAGTAATTATTTTTATTATTTTTATATATATAATATATATATATTATAGTATCATTATACTATATATATATCATACTATATAAATATTAATATATATTATATATATATATATAATATACTATACTAGTAGTTTGTACGTAAGGAGTTTCGATCTTATCAGTGATAACTGATAAGAACACGTGTTTAGAGATAAGGTAATGGGTTTATTTGTTATTTTTATTTTTTATTTATTTCTTATTTTATTATTTTATTTATTATTACTTATTATTTGTTATATTATTTATTATTATTAATTCATTACGTATTGAGAGTATTATTCATTATCTATTTATTTTCATTTTTTAATGTATATTCTTTTATTTTTATTATTCTTTATCAATTACTTTTTCTCTTCGATAGGCGTTAGCCCATTGCTCCTGGTCGCAGTCTGCTGCCCGCGTCGCACGCCACCGATCCGCACTCGAAAAAAATTTAGAATCCCCTAGGGATTGTAATTTTTACGCATTACGACCCGGCCCGGACCGGTTCGACTCCGACTAAATTATTTCTTTTTATTAGTTATTATTATGTGAATTATTATTGATTATTATTATTATTTATCTATTATTATTATTAATTATTATTATTATTATTATATTAATTATTATTATTTATTATTATTTATTATATTATTATTATTCTTTTAGCATCATTTCATTTCATTATAATATTAATTATTATTATTTTATTATTCATTATTATTATTATTATTATTATTATTAATTATCTATATTATTATTATTATTATATTATGTATTATTATGTACTATATTATTATTATTAATTATTACATAAGGGACCTGGCCCTTCGGGCTGTGCCTTACCGGCCTCACCCTTCGGGTAACCCTAGATGGGTCTTCAGTTGCATCCTCTCTGGTGTGTGATCGTCCCACGCAGATGCTTTATGGTTCTGCCAAATTGCCTCTGTCAGTGAAGCGTTGTTCGCCAAAGCCTACCAGTTTGTCTATAGTAAAAGCTTGAGATTGTTATATCTTGTTAATGTTAATTTTATTCACGCTTAAATGATTATGCCAGGTATCGCTGTGGTACTATATGTCTTTTAGTTCAAGATATTATGTTTTAGCTTTTATTCGTTGGTTCTGTGTGATCGATAGTTATTTATATGATTTTGACAGTGATTTTGCTGATGGTCCACGCTTATTCATAGTTGAAAAATGAATGTGTATATTTGAATATGGCAAAACACTTTGATTGAATGTAGTAATCAATTCATAGTTCAAGATAGCTCGGTATCTTGATGAGTTTGGACCTTATGTTCGGATTCTTGCTATCGATAATGCTGCTTTATCTGCTGCATGATTTGAAAAGCCTAATAGGTTGAGTTTTGGTTGCTGTTGATGGGGATAGGTTTGAGACCTTATTCATAGTCAGAATGTTAATCGTTTATTCGTAGTCTGATGTTGTAATCTATTGTAGGTTTTCGACTCGTGCGTAAGTGTTAGATACGTTAGGCTATGTTTAATTTCTGTTACGTTTTGTTAACATATTACTATGACAATGTCAAAGTTGAAAACTAGTCTTGTTAGAGAATGAGTAAGTTTTCGCTAAGAGTAAATTCTACTGATGTTTTAACTTGATTGATGTGTGGTTAGAGAGACGTAGAGAATTATGTAAAGTTTTTCTGCTGAGTGAATGTTAGGCTTTGCTCGATAAATTTTCGTAGTGTTCTTACTTTTGTCAAGTAGTTTCAAAAGATGAATTGTTAATAATTCGATAGATGAACATATTAGATGAATATAAGTGTAGGTTCATAAGTTATGAATGCTGCGTATCTTTGAATAGCATTGGTCGCTTTTGCTAAGGGATTTTTGTTAGATAATAACTGCTTTTAGCTGTTGCTGTATCTGTTGGAAAAGTGGGTACAATTGACGTTTTGTATGTCGCGGTTAGCTACTTTGCTTTTTGGATAATAGGTGAAATTTTTGCAATGTTAGCAAATTATTCATACGCGAGGTAGTTAGATTATTTCCGGGGGGGACATGCGAGGCACCTAAAGCGCCAGGCCAGGCTGCGCCGGGGTCTTGTACATTGTATTCGTCCGATTCAGGTTATTGTAATATGTTTAACTTATTGATGTAAAACTTTAGTTACCTAGCATATTAGTCGATGGTCTGTATGGATAGATTAGGTAAGCGTATATATGTTAAATGATTTGTTAAACTATTCACTATGTTTTGGTAAAAATTACGAATATAATGTTACCGAAACGTTTGAGAAATGTGAGCAGTTACGTTCTGTAATTGCAATGTTAGTTACTTTACTGCTGTTAAGTATGGAACTTTTGTAATGTTGACTGGTTTATTCGAGCGTAAGGTTATGTTAGGTTTGTCGTTGTAACAATTTAAGTTCTTAGTTCAGGTTATGAAATTAGTTCGCGTTCATTGATGCTAAAACTTGTGTTACGTTAGCATTATCTCGTTGATCAGTGTCATTAAGAACTTAATTTTTAGTTATGTTTATCCAAATGATCTCGAAATATGACTTGAAATCAATAGATCAATAGTCATGGAATGGGTGGGTGGGAGGGGGAGTAGATGGACCGGGGGGTTTGATTTCTGATTTATTTGATTTACAAGTTATAAAATATAAATTATTACACTTTTACATGAATATTTATTCAAAGATACTTGTTCTTTTATGTTATGTTGGGTAAAACTTTGTTATTTTTTATATGTTTGGATAAAACTTTGTTAGTTTGCTATTATCTCGTTGGGATTAATGATATTTAAGGTAAGGTTATGATGACATTTTTTTTGTTAAATATTTTACTATTCTAATGTAAAAAACTGTTACGTTAGCAATATATATGTTCGTTGTCAGTATGATAATTAGACAAGGGGGGTTTATGCTAAATTTTTGTTAAATATTCCCTGTTAATGTAAATTATCATTGATTATATAGAGATAATGCTTGAAAAAGTGTGATCGTTTACGTTTTTACGCTGTGCTAGGTACGTTACTGTTGTAAAGTATGGAACTTGTTAATGGTTAGTCGTTCTATTCTTGCCGGTACAGTGTGTTAGGTTCTGTCATTTTACATTATATTGCTTAGTTCTCGTACTGCCTATGTTAAGCTTTATTTAATGTGAAAACAATGTACGTTAGCCTAATTCGTTGGTTAGTATAGATAAAGGAACGTTATCTTTTGTGTCTATGCTTTTATGCCGAAATGATACTCGATATGAGGTACCTTGAATCAATAGATCAATAGATCAAAAGGTCATATTACGGGTTTGGTAGGGATGGGTGGGGAAGGACGGGTGGTCTTGATTTACTACCTGGAAGAGCGGGTTTAAGGGAGGTAAACTAGCGATGTTCATAAATAAATTTGCTAAACAAGAACTTATTTCTAGTTTTCTCATGATACAACTTTGTACGTTTACAAGTAAGTTTGGGTGCAAAAGAATGGAATGTTTGCATTTTTGTTGGAGAATTTGAATTATTTATGTTAAAGTTAATGGATGAATTTTGTAAATTTACTATAGATAATGGTAAGAAAACTTTGTTCTCCGTTATGCATATTAATTGCGTTGGTCTGTTTTGATAATGACAAGGCATATGATACATTTTTGTTAAAAATTACTATGTCAGATTGTAGAGATTAACAGTTATATGTTAGATATATGCGTGAAACAAAGTATAAATAGGTTACGTTTTTGCATGCAATGTTAGTTAACTTACTGGATGTTCAGTTGGAAGCTATGCTAATGTTACAGCTTATTCTTGTGTAAGTGGTTGTTAAGTTTTGTCGTTCTTCCATCAGTATTCTAGTTCACGTATGAGTCAAACAGCTTTTATTGAAGGGGAACTTTAATTACGTTGAGTATATTCGTTGAGTCAGTTATGAATAATTAGCCATGTTGATGATAAATTTTTTTAAATATTACCATGTTAATAATAAATTAACTGATATGTTAAGAGATATGCTTGACAAGTGTGAAGGTTCTACGTCTTTTGTATATGCATCTGTTAGTTGCTTTTACTTTTGTTAAGTCGTGGAACTCTTGTTAACGTTAACAGTTTATTCATTTTAAGGTGTATCAGGTTTGTTGTTGTGCATTATATTCTTAGCTCAGATGATGCTATGTAGCTTTATTAATGTGAAAACTTTGGTTACGTTAGAATCTCTCGTTGATTCAGTATGTAATTAGACAGGTTTACAGATAATTTTTTGTTAATATTACATCGTTTAATTCTTAAATCATAGGTTTGATAAATAGAGAGATATGCTTGACAAAGTAGGCATAGGTTACGTTTTTTGTATGTCTATGTTAGTTAGCTTTATTATTCGTTAAAGTAGGTGGGACTTTGTTTAATTTAAACCGTTTATTTCGTGTTTAAGGGTGTTTAGGTTTTCTTGTTATACATTATATTCTAGACTCCGGAGATGATGTTATGTTAGCTTTATTAATGTGAAACTCTCTGCTTTAACGTTAGCATATGTTCGGTTGAACAGATGGTATAAAGAACTTGTTTGTTATGTTATGTTTATCCAAATGAACTCGAAATGTGAAACTTTAAATCAATCGATTCAATATATCCGTATAGCTCAGTGCGGAAGGTGGGATGGTATGAAGTGTAGGGGTGGATGTTTGTTTACGATTTAGGGTATGTAAAACATTACAATTTTACTAAAAAAATATGCTTGAATCCATAGATCAATTGGTCATAGATTCACCGAGAGATAGCTTACATGTAGTATGTAAAACACCTTTTACTTTACTGATTTACTGACTTTACTGCTTTAAGTGGTATGTACAAGACATGAACAATTTTAGTAAAAACAAAATAGTTTTAAAGAAATAAAGTTGGGGATGGGCTGTTTATTTTTACTGATTTAACTGATTTACTGCTTAAGGGTTGTAAAACGTGACAATTTTATAGTAAAAATATGACCTTTTCATCATAGAGTCAATAGATCAAGCAGATCAATAGAAGTACAGAAGGGGTGAGGAGGCTGATATGATTTTAATGATTTTACTGATCTTATGGGTATGTAAAAACGTAAATTTGTAAATACTTTATAAACATAAAAGAATAAGAAATTTTTTATTTATGTTAATTTATTTATTTTGTTATTTATTTGAATTGTTTTACTTTATTTTTTACTTTATTTTTCTTGATGGTTCTGAAACCATCATCTTTCGAAAATACATAGGATTCGATAACATATATGAGGACACCAACATTGTTGTTATGATCGCATGCTTATTAGCTCAGCACGGCCGCTCGCAGCCGGTGCCGGGTACTCGGCTCCGACTCTCTGACTCAGACTCCTTCACCGAATCATTCCTTCTCTGACTCCGAGATCTGCTCTCTTGTATTCTCCCTTTCTGATGCATTTCATCTCATTTTGCTAAGAGGAGACCCCTTTAGCGCGGGCCCTGACACCTTATACGACATTATAACTGGTCGTTATTCGAGATCTACAGGTTCCCAATAACGTATCTAGAATCGACACTGAAAATAATCGGTGTATTATAGCAAAATCATTTACTAACCCTGCGACCGCACCGGAAAGAGGCACTGGTGCCGTGCAAGTCTGCGATTCGCGAATACCAGTCTTATTCTACGAAATCCGAATCCGAACCCCGCTCTCCAAATTTCAGCGTCACCTCCAAATTTTTTAAGCCCGATACGATAAACTAACCCTATATACTATTATATAATATAATATTATAATGAATAAATATATCATTATATATATATATATAGTATATATAATATATAATATATTATATTATATAATTAATATAATATCTATATATATATATATATAATATATAATATAAATATCAATAATAATAATATAAAATAATAAATATAATAATAATAATAATCTTAATCATAATAATAATAATAAGTAATAGTAATAATAAAATAATAATAATAATAATAATAATAATAATAATAATAATAATAATAATAATAATAATAATAATAATAATAATAATAATAATAATAATAATAATAATAATAATATAATAAAATAATATAATAATAATAATATAATAATAATAATAAAATGAATAATAATATCAATAAAATAATAGATAAAAATAATAAAATGATATAAATAATAATAATGAATAATAATAATAATAAAATAAATAATAATATATAATATACATAAATATCACTAATAATAATAATAATAATAATATAATAAACGAGTCCGAAACGGAGCCGGGGCCGGAGTCGGAATGCGTAAAAATCGAATCCTAGGGGATTCGATTTTTTTTCGAGGCGTGGTGCGGTGCGACTCGGGGCAGCAGCTGCGACAGGAGCAAGGCTAACGCTAACGAAGAAAATATATATAAAGAATAATAAAAATAAAGAAATAAACATTAAAATGAAAATTAATAATATATAATAATAATAATAATATATATATATTAATAATAATAATAATATAAAATAATAATATAGAACTAATAATATATATTAATAATAATAATAATAATAATAATACACTAATAATAATAATTTATATAATAATAATAATAATATAATAATAATAAAATAATAATATTAATAATCAATAATAATAATATAATATAATACTATAATAAAATGAAATAATAATAATAATATAAAAAAAATAATAATAATAATAATAATAATAATAATAATAATAATAATAATAATAATAATAATAATAATAATAATAATAATAATAATAATAATAATAATTAATAATAATAATCAATAAAATACTACTACTACTAGATAGAGAATGATTAAATAATAGATAGATAGATAGATAGAATAGATAATAGATAGATAGATAGATTACGAATTAGAATTAGATAGATAGATAGATAGATATATCACTTAGATAGATAGATAGATAGATAGATAGATATATCACTTAGAGGAATTAGTAGTCAAAGTTTTTACTATTATGAAGTAGTACGCAGTATTGAACTAATTTTTTTAGTCATATTTACTACCAGTAGGTTTTTTTAGCGATTTGCGTGTTTAAAATTTTTTACTATTTATTGAGTTTTTCTGAAATTTTTAGGAGTAAGGTTGACTTTTTAGTAGTTTAAATATTTTATCGAAAGTGGTTAACATTCTGTATTACCCAATCAGTGTAGAAATTCGCTAGCATAAACATTTACAAACAACACCGATATCGTAGTAATTATAACAGCTAATTTAATAAATTTAGGCGACTACTTAGTACTTGACAATTATAAATTTGTATGTTATTTTGACTACCAGTTGAGAAATATTTACTCCATATTTGCTAGTAAAATTATCAAGGAATTTAAGCTATACGATTCGTGCTATTACTAATAAATAAACTTATATATTGGAGTAGGTATATTTTTGTAGTGGCTATAATTATGAATTGTTGAAATAATTTAACACAGCTCGTTTTAGTAGGATTTGAAACAATCGCACTCAGATCTCCCTTCTCACAACTCCTTTCTTCTCTGACTACGATATATACTCACTTCTCTTATGCATTCGTCCATTTCTCTTTTTTTCAGGCTGGACCTCCTTTCCCGGAAGGGAAGTTTCCCTGTACCGGCTCGAACTTCTCCTTACTCTTCCTCTCTCTTGCGCAATCTCATAATTGTCAATTCTTCTAGGGTATTTCTTATTTTTTATAGCGCCAGCACCCATTAAATCGGAGCCTATGGGAAACACAACGTCTACGTCAAATGTTCCCCATATAAGGGGTTTACCAGATTTAGGGATACATCAACCAAGAACTTTTACTTAAATTGAGGGAAGGAAAATTGTGTTATAGAACTTGTCCTAACCTAAGACTCAGTATCGTCAAGCTCTGATTCAAAAAATTGATACTCACTGGCCTTTGAAACCCTTATTACTACGTCTAAGCCTCAAAATTTACGATTATTGAGACGCACATCCAAGTCAGGTCGGCTATCTGACTTGGATCAATGCTCAAAACGCTCAAAATCGCTGTCATAACTCAGGAACCCTAATTTGAAAACTAATATATATATTTTATAATATTTATATTATTTAATTATATATTATATATATATATATATTTCTATATATATTATATATATTAATATTATATTTAGATATATATATTAGGGACGTACCGATAGGGGCCGGGGCCGGGGCCCGGGGCCGGGGCCGGGGCGGGCCGGGCCGGGGCCGGGGTACCTAAAAATTAGAAAAATAATCTTAGGTCGAGTGAAACATTACTTTAATGAATTTTAATATTAAATTTATTAAATTACTAATTTAAATTAAATTTGTTTAAAATTTCAAAATTCAATACCAAGTAAATCACATACTTTTGTCAACACAATGACACAAATCATTGATCTTTCTAGAAGAATGTGTTTAAATATACTATATATATATATATATGACTATATACAATATATATATAATATATATATTATATAATATATATATATTCTGTACAAATATCTCAAAGCAGTATTATAGTATATGTTTGTAACAAGATAAATATCTTCAATAGTCTATAGGCAAATATAAAAAAAATAAATTTAGAATGCTTGTCGTAGTGAATATATATTTACTTTAGAGAGGAAGCCTTGGATTCTTTTTAGTATTATGCCCTTTACTGTCATTTTTTATTCCTAACATGTACAAATTTAAAAAAAATAATTAAAATTATTTTTTTATTGAAATGAAAGTACAAAGCGAGAGTTAAATAACGTCTCAAAAAATTGAAACTTCTTGTGTCTAGAGATTGATTTGTTCCTTGTTTCTCGATGTTTATATTTCCTATTCTATTTCATCTTTATGGTGTTGTTGAAGCATTTTGTTTTCAAAGATATATCATATTTGTATAAAAACTATCTTAACTCTCACCCGGGATACTGATTGTAGTTGTTATTATTATAAATGCAAAAGGATTCCATCATTTTGCGATGGTTCGTGTGATTCGATATTTCTGATCATCTTTTTATTGTTGATATTGATAGAATGGCCTGTGTTACGCCTATGACTTGTTTAAGCGGAATCTTTAGCTGTCGAATTGTGCAGGTCATCTGTAATGGTTATTTTTTCTTCTTTGCATAATTCACTTTTACTCCAGTTCTGTACATAACGCCAGTCTCGCAGGAGATGTGATATATACAGCTTTGGGGGAGATTTTCTTTCGTTTTGGGCGATTGAAATGGTTTTTAAAGGTGATGTTATTTGATGGAATAAGGGTAATATTTTTGGTAATAATTTGTTTTAACGAATAATATAGTAATTGGAGGAATTGGGTAAAACGAAAAACGAAAGTGGCGTAACCTCCAGGTTTGCTCCTACTGACAAATCTTTGTCTCTGGCTTTTGCCAAAATAATCTCTTACCACTTCTGCACATCATCCTTTCCTCTCTTATGCGTTCGAGTGGCTCGTTGCTAAACTCCAACATGAAAAGGCCCAATCTCCTGCTCTCTCCTACTTTTCCTCTAACTCAACCCTGGACCGATTCCTGGATTCCCCTACTCTCCTCTTTCTGCCTCTCAGGTGTCATGTTTTTGCCTTGTGATTCACCTTGGATTGGTGCATGGGCTCCTGAGATCTATGAACGTTTAGGAAGGAGTGTGGCCCGATGGCATTCTCCGGTTTGAGGAATGGTGCTTATCGTGCTGACCCGGCTCTCGTTCTAACTCATATTCCTCTGTGTCTCAATACTAGCACTTTCCCTCAGTGTTGGAATCACGCACATGTCCAACCTATCCAAAGGAAGTCGCTTTGATCCTTCTAACTATTCGCGACTATAAGCTCTACACTGTTTGCTAGATCTAAGAATTTTGAAACCGTTCTTAACTCTCACTTCTTAGGACATCTGCGAATCCTATTGCTTCTTTCCGATCGCCAGTACGCTTTCGGCGTTCAAGGTCTACTGGCGATATAGCTTTCCCTATTATACCATTTAATGGTTCTTCCGCTCTCTAAGGTAACAACGGGGAGACTTGCGTGGTGCACTCTGACATCTCATTATTCCAAGGCCTTTGACCTGGCTATGGCACGCGTACGTGCTCTCAAGCTCCCCGCTCCTTTGGGTTTCCATTCCTTCTCCTTTGCTTACTATGTCTTAGCTTCTTTCGAAGTCGCTCAAGATATCGGCTGTGGTTGATGGAGCTACTTCTTCTTCTCTTTCTAACTCTAATCCACTCCTATGACGATGACTCGACCCTTCACTCTTCAACTCATTTCAATTCTGCTCTCTCTTTTTACTTCTAGAATTGCCACCACCCCCCCCCCCCCCCCCCCCCCCCCCCCCCCCCCTCGTCTTGACCTTTCCGGTTCTAATTCTCGCTGATCTGGATTAGAATTTCCAATTGGGGTCGTCCTCAAACCTATGGTGAATTCAATTCTTTGAAAAGCTCAACATTCTAAAATCTCCACTCTCTTAAAAACTTAACCT
This sequence comes from Trachelipus rathkii, assembly GCA_015478945.1. Classification (NCBI taxonomy): domain Eukaryota; kingdom Metazoa; phylum Arthropoda; class Malacostraca; order Isopoda; family Trachelipodidae; genus Trachelipus; species Trachelipus rathkii. Next base: position 18,026 of record JABUQX010128593.1, read on the forward strand.
TTCCTAATATCTTTCGACGGTTCTCTCGCTCTCCTGTTACAATATAAACATCCTTGCCTTAACATGAAACAAAACAAATGTCCTTGTAAACCTCAACATCGAGCAACTGGTTGCTAGCAGGAGTTGCGGAGTCGGAGTCGAGTCGAAAAATTTATTTCGGTAATTTTAAAGATGGTGGAGTCGGAGTCGAGTCGGAGTCCTTTCAAGAGGTCGGAGTCGGTAACTTTCCAGATAGAGTTGGAGTCGGAAATTTTAAACCGACAAAGTTATAAATTGTGACTCTGTGAAAGACTTCATTCACTTCATGCAAGTTTATTGACTTTCAACTTCCATCACAAAATGCAACTGCAAACTTCGATGATTTTTAAAGCAGCACCATTAGGTTTTCAATTTTGGATTATATTTCTAATAAATTCAACATCACTTTATACCATCTATATGTTAGAATACTGAAGGAATAAAAGACTCCATGGTAAGAAAGAAAATTTTCTCTCATTGACAATGATATTATAAACTAAGCTGTCCTGTTTTAATATTGATCCATTACAGGGTAGCTTACACTGAAGAAAACAACTAAAAAGCTAGATCTGCGCTTTGCAATGTGGCCATTTGTATTAAAGGGATGCAGGAATGTTTCAAGGGAAAAGATATCATTCTAAACATATTGTAATGATGAAAACTTACCAATAGTCTCCGTTACTCACCGCTTCCTCAAGTCATTTTTCAGAAAACTCCAGAATATTAGTATGAAAAGCTTCTAGAATATTCGAAGAGCCTTAGTCCTAAAGCCGGATTGGTTCAAGAAGGGCTCAAGGTCCTTCTAATCTTGGTAACACAATTTCCCATAACTTCACTAAAAAGTTTCC
>JABUQX010128594.1:0-7500 GCA_015478945.1 Trachelipus rathkii
TCTGTATTCCTTTCCTGTTTAACTTAATATAATGATTCTTTAAGTAACCCTACTACCTTTTCACATAAACCATTACTCCAATGGGCTTTCTGCAGCTGTACTCATTAATCTGATATTTTGAATTTTGTATAGAAATATTCCATATCATTATTTTTGAATTCTCTTCCTGCATCAGACATATATGCCATTAGGCTTCCAAAATATAGTTAAATCCAGTTTTTCAATAACTTTCTATAACATATCCTTTACTGGTTTTCATTTTATTTAACCAAAATTGCCTGTGCGTATATCTTGTTGCATGGTCTATTATTACTAAAAATTTATTATTCTCAAATTTTAAAAAGAATAATTTGAATTAATTTCATTAAACTTATTTGCTAATGGCAAACCTACCACAGGTCTTGGTTGAGTTTTCTTATATTTTTTACATATTTCACATTCTCTGCGACAATTTGCTCCAATTCCCTTTTCTTAGCATTGATTCCCAAAACTCTATCTTCTTATCGTTATGAATTTATTGCATATTTTATTGTTTTTGATCAGTTTTTCTTATCCACAATGGGCAACTCAGTCTCTGGTTTCAGATTTTCTTTCAACTCCTTGAAATACTGGGATTGATTTTCTGCAATAAAATGTTGACAAACAATATTGGAAATTTTCTTACTTAATAAGGTTAGAAATTCATCAAATGGTTCCATTTTATCAACCATTGTACATCTATCAACAGTTTTCCATCTTTCATATTCAATCCTTTTAATTTCATTCTTTTCATAGATGATTTACCAAGTAATAAAGGTATTACCCTCTATTACATTGAATTTTTAAATCCAAACTCTGTTTCCTTGATTTTAACAGGCTTATAATATTTTCTTTTCAGTATTTTATATTCTGTCTTTTTCCAAATACAAACGCATCCATTTTAAACTTTTGTGTGCTTTTATAATATTTTGTAATTCCCTCATCAGTTAATCCACTAAATCAATTTTGTTAATCAATTCTCCAATTACTGGCGTTCTCTAGTACTTCCTGTATCCATAAACCATTAACATCGTCTTGATATTTACATTGCTTTAGGAGTCATTGTATTCTTCATTATTATTAATAGACTTTCTATTTCATTTTTCTTTTTCTAAATTTTGTTTCTGGTGAATCCGGCTTAGGTTCCTCGACTCCGGCAATCAAAGGCCTAATTAGTTCCAAAATATTCGTTTTTCAATTCATTTTTTCTATGAAAAATATAGATTATTTTTTTCTTCTATTTGTTTACATTTTCTTTAACACATTTTTGTTAATGTCCTTCTTTTTAACATTTCCAACACACATTATTTATATTCCTTCATTCACAATAGCAATCTTCTGTTTTATGATTATTCCTTTTACAAATACCACATTTATTAAAAATTAAATGTTCGTTCATCTCCAGTACCATTCATTTCAGTTGTTATGATTATTGTATTTGACAGATTGTACAAAATTTATTATTATTATCCAATTTTCATTTTAGTGCCTTCCTCTTACTCAACAATTTTCCATACTGATTCCATCAATATTACAATTGATTCTTTAATTGTTATGAAAATATTTGTTTTAATTCCTTCAATCTTATTGTTATATATTACACTGTTCTTCCATGTCTTCATATTAAGTACTAAATCAAATTGGTATTGAATGTACCCTTATCACTTATTTTAATGTCATCCAGTTTTTCACAATCTCTTTTTGCTTTATCATAACCTTGCTAAACATATTCTCGAAAGATTCTCCTTTCCTTTGTTGCATATTCAACAGTGTTTGTACTTTAAGATAACTTTCTTGTTCTTATTTGCTACTATACTTTCTTTAATGTATTTACAATTATTTCTGTTCCATTTGGTTCTCCATATTTCTTTTCATCATACAAAAAAAATTCTTTTGACTTACACATTATCTAAAATTTATTCTATACTTCAGTTTTTTTCCTTTTCTTGAGATACTTCTCTCCATATTTTAACTTAAATATGTATTCTTCAAAAGATTTCTTTTTTTTCCTACCAAATTCTAGGTATATTAAATTCATTTTTCTTTCTTCATTTGTTACTCCTTTTTCTTTACTATCCATCAGTTCCTTTATCATGTCAGTTAGTTTATGCATTGTGATTTTCTTATAATATCTTATTTCTGCTTGTTTATTCTTTTTGACATTTGGTTGTTTTAGTAATTAGGTTTATTAAGATTAATAAAATGACTTAAAGCAGAAATCTACTATTTACCTTAATTGAAGATCTTTTTCAATTATGTTTTTGTGTGAGTTCCACAGTTGTTGTAAATTGTAGATTTTTCCATCATTGTGTTATTAGCTTACCCTTGGTTGACTGTTCCTATACCTTCTTTTTTTATTCAATATATCTTCATATTAGTGAATAATTTATGTAATACTTGCTTTGGATTTCTACTATTAATTTATTTATCAATATTCTTAAATATTATCCTTAATTTTCATTTATACCAATCTAATCTATAATCTCAATTCTTAAACTTATTAAATCTAATAAAATTTAACATATACTTATACATAATCATTGTATATCAATTTTTTTCTGTAAAAACGACAAGCAAGATTAACGACAAGGATCAATATATATAATAATATAGAATATAATTATATTATATACATAATATATATATATTATATATATATATATATATATATATAATAATTGTGTGTGTAAATTCAGTGCAACCGACCTAAAATTGTACGACGAGGCCGCCCCTGATATTATATATATATATGAATATTATATAATAATAATATGAATATATTAATAGTTATAGTAGTATATAGTAGTAATATATATATATATATATACTAGTAAGTAATATAATAAGAATATATATAATCATATTTAATATATTATATATATATATTATAATACTATATATATATACTTTTTGGTATTCTTCTCAATTCGCTATTTTTGATTCTGGTAATGTTTATCCTTGAAAATGTTTTTTTATTACAGTCTGGACGTTTCTCAATCAATTTTTGATCAGCCCTGTAATAGTAATAATCTTATTTGATTACATTTTTTCTGTTCCCTTTTCCTAGGTTTGGATGTCCCTTACCCTATTGGTTACTTCTTTTGTGTGATGTGTGTGAAAGAAAGGAAGATGTACAGAGGACTTCCTGAGTATGGGTGTTCCGACCAAGTTTGACACTGGAAAGCAACCCCTGTGTTCCCTGTTATCCCTACCTTTCTTTTTTATTTATTTTACATATTATTTCTGTCTTATTTCCTTTCTTTCTAGTGATACAAATTTTATGTTTCCGTATTAATATTATAGTACATGGTACTCTTGTGATATTAACTCCTTAAAGTTTGGGTGCAATTTGTGTCTAGGTGCCAGTAATTCAGACTTTTCCCCTAAGTAGACAACCTACTCGGTATATGCCCTGTCTGGTAACGAGGGTTTACCGTGAAGGTGCAGGCGCTTGTAGTAAGTATAAGACGTCCAAATTCTTGTATATCCGTTGTGTTTGCCTGTAGCTAAGGGGTGTAGTGTTCAATAAACCCAAATGGTGGGCACCAAAATGATACAAGTAAACTGTAAACTGTAAAGTATATCCGAGAATACTTAATAGAAAAGCAACTTTTCATTTCCCATTTCATTTTTCCTACTCCGATCAACAAGAGAACATCGGGTGAGTTGAACTAAGTTTGTTGTAGTTGTTTCGTTACCACTGTAGTATTTTTCTCATTATTTAGCGTAGTTACGCTTCTGCTCTGGTTGTGTTGTGCGTGACGTGGTGTAACGAGGCAGTAGTGAGTTTTTTGTTGATTGGTTTTGGTTGGTGTGTGTATCCTTAATATAAATGTTAACTGATTTTTGATGGTAAGTGGTAGTGGTACTGGTGGTAAAAAGAAAGTGAAAAGAAAGTGGAAGTAGTTGTAGAGAAAAGGGGTGCGTAAGCAATGTCGGAGTTTAAAGAGTGATTTAAAATGCAGATGAAGTATGATGTGTGGGAAGAGTAAGGTCAATTGTTTGTGGTTCAAGACTCTGTTGGTGCGAATTTGAAGCAACCAGCAGGTAGATTCTGTTTGGTTTGTGTTGCAAATGGCTTATGAGTGTGTGTGATTGGTGGAATTGGGAAGTCGTTAGGGAAAAAAGAAGGAGTGGATGAATGTGTTAAGGTTGGACGAACGGTATGCGAAAGAAAAACAAAGGGATAGGTATGATAAGCTATGTGAATATTTCTATATTAAAAGGAAGGATGGTGAATCTATGAGAGAGTATGCTAATCGGTATGAGGTGTTTGAGAGGAGGTGTAAGATCGTTGGTAAAGTGGATTTGGGTGAGGACATGAAATGTGTTCATCTCCTTGAGGGAGCAAATGTGAGTGAGAATCAAAGGCAAATGGTGTTAGCGTATTGTGGCAAGGATGAGTGGGGTGTTCGTACTTTTCGTGTTAAGTGCCTCTGATTAACTTATGTTGAAGGTTTTGGGTAAGAATAAGGTGAAACAGAGACGAAAGAAGTGATGTAACTAGCTGAGATTGTGAGAAGAGTTGGTATTACAAGTCCAATGTGTATCGCCCAGAAGTGAAAGAGTGGGGTAATGGGTCAATTGTTGAATTGGAAGACAAAGACATGGTGTAAGTGATGAATGTAAATTATCTTGTAGTCGAAATTTCATTATGCTTATTAAAATGTCCGTCAAGAGGGTAGAGGTTAGAGGTTTTATGGTGATGAGTAAGGCGGAAAAAGGATAATAAGATAGTGTTGTTCCTGGTGTTTGGTTAGGCGTAGAGGTAGAGTAGTAGAAACCGTAGAAAGTAGTGCAGTAAAACAGGTGGTAGTAATAACATTTTTAAAAATGTGATTTTCTATGGTGAAAGAAAGTGAAGAAAAATAGTATTTATTAAGAATGTTTCAGACTTTACCAAGAGGTGTGACTTTTGTAGGTCAGATAAGCATTTGTGGAGAAACTGTGATTTGTATGGAGATTATAGTGAGTTGTGTGTCAAGAAGAGAGAAGGTATAAGTGGTGTGGATAAGGTAGATGTGGAGAGTAATATAGTAAGTAGTAAAAGTGGTAATGTTGGTAGACAAGTAGTGGATAGTCTAGGTGGTATGGGAAGAGGTAAGAGTGTCTATGAAAGTTGTACTGATACTGATGAGTTTTTAAACTGTATGGAAGCGTTTTTGGGTAGAAATACAGTTTTGGATAGTAGTGATAGTGGTGAAAAGCTGAAGGAGCTTGGGTAAACCCAGTAAGGATGTGTTGTGTTAGATCGATTGGAGATTGGTAGTAGGGTGTTTTTTGTCTAAAACCATGTTGTGAATCTGATAAGGGGATGAAGTAGATATTCTATTTAGTATTAATTTTTGAATGTGGATATTGTAAAGAGTAATGAAATAGTGAAGTGGGTGTTGTGGAAGTGAAGTGTAGTGGTAGTGATTCAGAAGGAGTAAAAAAGTGTACAGAAGTAAGCGTAGAAAAAGGTGGAGTGAGATCAAAAGTGAAGAAAGTAAAAGGGGCAAATAAAAGTAAGAAAGTTGAGCGTAGTGTCAAAGTAAAAGAGTGGATGAGACGTAGGAAAGGTGAGAGATCTTTTTTTTGGATGGAGAGAATTGATAAGTAACTTGTCAATCTCTCCAATCCAACGCCAAATATCTCTCCACCTTTCCTCACGTCTCATCCACTCTTTTATCTTTGACACTGACGCTCAACTTCTTACTTTTTATTTGCCCTTTAACTTTCTTCACTTTTTGATCTCACTCCACCTTTTTCCCTACGCTTATGCTTCTATATCACTTCTTTTACCTGCCTTCTGAATCCAGCTACCACTACACTTCCACGTTCCACAACACCCCACTTCACTTTCTCTGTGGAAAGAAAGTGGAAGTTCTGTAGAGAAAAAAGGGTGCGTAGAGCATGTCCGGAGTTTTATAAGTATTTAAAGTGCAGATGAAGTATGATGCTGTGTGAAGAGTAAGCTCAAGTTGTGGTCCTCAAATCGTCACCAACAGAGTTTTGAACCCACAACTTGTACCTTATCTCTTCCACACATCTAATACTCATCTGCCATTTAAATATACCTTTAACACTCCGGACATTGCTCTACGCACGCCTTTTCTCTACAACTTACTTCCAATTTCTTTTTCAGTTACTATCACCACCAGTACCCACTAACCACTACACTACCCATCACCTTCTTTCCCGATATCTACCACGGTATACACACAACCAAAAAAGTCCACCAACAAACATCACTACTGCCTCGTGTACACCCACGTCAACGCACAAACGCAACCAAGCAGAAGGCGTAACTTACGCTCTGCTACCACTGAGACAAAAAATACCTACAGTGTAAAGCGAGTGTAGAAAAAGGTGGAGTGAGATCAAAAGTGAAGAAAGTAAAAGGGGTAAAAATAAAAGTAACGAAAGTTGCGTGCGTAGTGTCAAAGTAAAAGAGTGGATGAGACGTATGAAAGGTGAGAGATATTGTGCTTGGATGGAGAGAATTGATAAGTACTTTTTCTAGTGATGAAAGTGAAGGGGAAGTGTTAGAAGATGGTAGGAGTTTATTGATGAGGTATGGGTATTATAGGGATTCAGACGTCTGAGCCAGAGTGAAGTAGTGAGTATGTTGTAGTGTTCAGTATGTAAGAAGTAAGTTAAGTTAATAGTATGGGGCAGTAATGTAGCTAAATGAGTATGGTGTAGTCGTTTAGTGTAAGTGTGTCGGGAGAAGTAGTGTTTGTGTTTTGTGTTGTTGGTGGGAGTAAGCAGTAGTAGTAGGTGGTAGTAGAAAGTGGCGTTTGGGTGTTTGTTGGTAGTTTTGTGTGACAGTAAGTGTTTTATGTGTTTTGTGGGTAGTTTGTGGTGTATTTTTGTGTCAGGCAGTGTTAATGTGGTATTTTTGTGTGCAGGCAGGTGTTAAGTGTATAGTGGATGTTTTGTACCCAAGGCGAATAGGGTGAGGAGAGAAAGCTATAGAGTATTGAGTGTTTTTTTCCTGTTCCCTTCGTGCTAGGTTGGATCGTCCTTACCCTATTGGTTCCTTCTTTTGTGTGATGTGAGGTGTGAAAGAAGAGGAAGATGTAACAGAGGATCTCCTGAGTATGGTGTCGACCAAGTTGACACTGGAAACAACCCCCTGTGTTCCCTTGTTATCCCTTACCTTTTATTTATATTATTTTATATTATCTTTCTTATTTCCTTTCTTTCTAGTGATACAAATTTATGTTCGTATTAAAGTATTAGTATGTACTCTTGTGAATTAACTCTTAAGTTGTGAATTTGTGTCGTGGTGCCAGTAATCAGACTTGTCCCCTAAAGTAGCAACCTACTCGTATATGCCCTGTCTTGTACAGTTTCGTGAAGGTGCACCTTGTAGTAAGTAGACTGTCCAATTCTTGTATATCGGTTGGTTGCCTGTATAAGGGGTGTAGTGTTAATAAACCAATGTGGGCACCACAAATGATACAAGTAAACTGTAAACTGTAAAGTATCCGAGAA
>JABUQX010128594.1:12500-25549 GCA_015478945.1 Trachelipus rathkii
CCCCATTTCAATCCTTCCTGTTCTTCAAACTGTTTATCTTATCCTCATTTTTCCTCCTACGTATGGAACTTTTATCTTCTTCCTTTTTTTTCTCCCTATATAATTCCAAACAATTTTCTTGAGACCATCTATTGGTCTCTTTTATCCCCATTCCAGAGCCGAACTCCTCCTTTGTTACCGAGCGTGCATCAACCCTCTTCATTGCACCACTCACTGTTGAATGTCTTATTTGCCGTACTTTTAGCCAATCACATACAGTTACACAGTCTCTGTGGTACTATACTAACAAAGGCTTCCTTCATTGGGATCCAGATGTTTTCAGTTTATAATCTAATATTTAATATAGTATCACTTTACTCTGATTGGAGAAGTTTTTAAGACAGATCCGGCGCCAACTGGCTCAATATGAAAGGGCAAACGTTGCTGAGTGCCTGGATGTTGTTCTAAACTTGAAGCTTGTTTTGTCCCATGAAACTACTGGAAAGTTTCAGCTCGAATTGCTGTGTTCCTCGAGTACCGTGATTTGTATCGTGAGTGGAGGGGAGTTGTCGTATCTCGGCGATTTTTCGTATTTCTCAAATGCGCTGCCTAAGAATGGGAAACCTAGTTTGTACAAAGATGTTTGGCTTTTAAAAACCGGGAAATCAGCTTCGGAGACTTAGAACTCTTAAAAATAGGCTTACCGGGGATACAATGTCTGCAGCCTGGTCCAAATGTTTTACACCTCGGTTGCAACAGAGTTCAAAAGATGGTCGGCGATCAGTCCGATAAGATGACCTCGGTAGCCAGGCTTTCAACCCTTCAACAATCCGAACGAAAAACATTGTGAAAGTTTGGCGATTTGTGTGCTCTGGATCCCGTAAGACTAACAATTGGGAGAGTGTCTGATGAATCTAAATTTTAAGTTTTCTACGCCTGTTCAAGTCAATTTTAACTGAAGATTTGAAAAGTTCGTTCGACTGTCCGGCTAAATTCATCTCCAAAATTTGTTGTCAGACCATCAGTAACAACACTGACTTAAAGTGATTAATCATGTCGAAAGTGACCTAGATTTGTTAAATAGGGTAATTACATGTGACGAATCATGGGATTGATGGGTCATGACTCCAGAAACAATGAGCCAACATTCAGCGCGGTGGAAAGTCCAAATTCGCCACGCTAGAAAAAAAGCGCGCCCATAGTGGTTTGATGTGAAGACAATGTTGCTCGTTTTTTTTCGATATTCTATTGGTATGCGTGCTGTCACGAATTTGCCCCTAGAGGGTTAGACAGTTTTCCAACCAGGAATAACTATTAAAGTGTGTCTTCAGTGTTTTGGCGGAAAAATGTGCATTCAGAAAGACATGCATCTCTGCCAAGAAAAATATTGGGTCCACCACGACAACGCACCGGCTCATGGTGGCCTCTTGATGCACCGAAATTTTTTAACAAATTCCCAAATATCCTGTGCTTCGGCAACCACCCTTTCCCTGATAAGCTCTTGCCGGCTTCAACCTGCTTCCCAAAAATTGAATAAATTTTCGCGTGAAAAGGGAAACGGAGTTTGACTCAATTGACAGACATCCACGGCAATCTCCCGTAGTCTATGACCAAACTGTTCTTCACTCACCAGGATGAACCATCGGTACTGATGGAAAGTATCGCTCTGGTCTTTTCAGTACATTTCATAGGACAGAACAAGCCTCTCGTAACAACACAGGACCAAAACATAGCCCTCATATTGAGCAGTGGCGCCACCTGTCTTAAAACTCTCTGCAACAAAAATAGTACTAACATATATATATATACTATATCATATATATATTATAATATATATTATATATAATATATATATATATATAATATATATAATAATATTATATATATATTATATATATAATCTATATATATAATATATTATATATATACTATATATATATATAAGCATAACTTTTTAATACTATCAAGATCCTAATATCAATGATGCGGAGCTAATTTTTTCTCTGTCTCTTATGACAGTACAAATGGGACTGGCATTTAGTGAAGTGTTTGATGATTTTGAAGCAATTTTCGGACAGTTTTAACTTTAGTTCAAACTATAAAGAATTGGAAACACGTTGGATATCTGCGAAAACTTTTGCTGCTTATTTCAACTAACATTTGCCAATATTTCTGAGAAAACAAGTATTTCATTTTTTAAATCCTTACTATCATCGAAGGAGAAGCAATCATCAAAACAAATGGTGAAGAGAAGTTTTATGGTCACAAGCAAGTCCATTTTTTAAGGCACTTTGCGCCCTAATCGTGCTCTAACGCACCCAAGGAACGTAAGTCCTGTTGCTATTCACCACGGATTTATTGTTCCCAGCCACCTCCTACCGTGTCACAACCTTTCTACGACACTGCATTCAATCCTTTCCCTTTTCACATCCAGTTATAGTAGCCAAATAATGTGGGTAATAATACATTTCGGATCGGGGTGATTGATATTGACATTAGCAGTTGGGTGTGGGAGGGGATGGCTGTTAGATTACATGAGAAATGGAAAGAGTGGAGGGTGTCCCGTGCTTACTACTATGCTGATGATTTTGTTTTGGTGTGGCGAATTCGAAGAAAGTTTGAGAAACATTGGTCGAGGGGTTTGACAGGGTGGTCGTAAGAAGGAAGAGGTTTGAAAGGCAAATGTAGCGATAAGAGTACTGGTGGATAGGATAGTGAATGACAGAGAGTCCGCAGATGAAATCATCTGTGGATTCTGAGAAAGCTTTGGAATTTAAATATTTAGGCTATACTTGTTGAATAAAAGGGAACAAAGGATAGCAGTGGTTTGGTAGTGAAGTTGTGTGAGATTGGTAGGCAAGGGTGGCTGATTTGAAATAAATCCTTGGTGAAATACAAATGTGGACGTAAATTCTGAGTGCGCTAAGTGTTTTGCATGAGGTACTTGTTACAGTCGCTAATCGTAAAGTAGTGAAGACTTGGTGTGGAATCATAGAGCGATAGATTTAGGTATAACTGTTAAGGGCAATGTTTAAGGCCGTGTTAGGTTGTGAGAAGAACATGATAAAATGTGAGAGAAGTGAACGCATTGGGGAGTTGTGTTGTGTGAAGAAGGTCGTAATATGAAGAGGAAGAGAGGGGAGAGAGAGAGAGTGTTATTAGAGATGGTTTGGTCTTATGGAAGGATGGATGGTAGTTGGTTGGTTAAGGTTGGAATAATACCGTAGTGAGTCTGGCTGGGAATCTGACCTACTGGGATCGAGTCATAAAGAAATGTCTCGAAGTAAAGGAAATGTGGAGTTGGTCAATGCAAAAGAAGGTGTAAATAGTATCGGCAGAGTTTTGTGAGGGGGAGGGGGGGTGAATGTTGTGAGAACTCGGTCCAAGGTTCGAACCATAACAATGACCAAGATACCACAGTGAGGTCCGTCGCGGTTTTCGTAGAAACGCCATACCTAGTGTGACAAATTCTTTTTTTACTGGCATATTGGACTCTCGCTTCAAGGGCTATGAGGGGTGTTGGTGGCGGGGAAGGGCCTTTCGTTTTCAAACTTACGATCTTGTGTCTTATATCTACAACCGTTTTCTGTTTCCCGGAAGTATGTTGGGGCACCTCAGCCCCAATTCTTGGGTAACAGAGGAAGATGAAGAAAATTTAAACTCGGATCTTTCTCGCATTTGCTCACCCATTCCGACATGCATTTTCACTATTGGCGGACGGTCCTCAGTCACCAGCTATTACCTTACTCTTATCTGATTGATTTACTTTATCAAATCCCCTTTTTTCCACCCTGCAAACCCCTCTACCAATCCTCTCATACGTCTTCTTCAGGTTCCGGTCCACACAAAACCAAATCAACACTTACAATAAGCAGGGCACCGTTTCGCTCTCTTCATTTCTATTCACGTCGTTACACCCCCCTGTCAGTCCCTTCCTTTAATTTCTTTCATCACCCTATTCATATACAAAATTGAATAACCAAGGAGACTAACACATCCCTGCCTCATTACACTATTAATATTAAACATTCACTCCACGACTTCCATTTATTCTTTAACACGCTTCACTATCGACAGTTACATTTTTTTGTTTGTTGTGTTTTGTTTTTTTGTGTTTTTTTGTTTTTGTTTTTTTTTTCATGTTAAACACCACCGCAAACGGGCAGAACCCCAATTTAAAGAACGCGGAGTGTACTCCCTTTTTACGGTCTGGTTATTAAGACGAATCTAAGTCTAAGGAGTAAATTGCTCATTTTCTCAGCAAACCAGATTCGAAACTGGGTCTCTCGTTCTTTGGTCGAGGCGCTCTTACCATGAGGTACGCAGGCGCTGGTTATTTTCAAAGCCACACCAACAGACATTTTTCACACAACCCCTACCACAGAGCTTACCCTATTAACTCTTATCGAATCACGCCTGTTGCAGAGTCTATTAAGAACCCAAGTACATTTGTTTTATCTCATTTCTCCCTACGCATTTTCTATGTAAAAATGTTGCATCTATACATCCTCTACAAACTCTCAAATCACCGTTATCTTCAACAGAGCAACTTCGTTCTCATCGAACTCTCAACCAAAATACCAGCAATATCTTCCCTACAACACTAAATAAACTATTCCCCTAATATTACTTCTACGTTTCCCTTTCTCCTTACCTTTCATGTACAAAGGTAACATCACGCTCGCCCCAATCCTTCGGAAACTGCACCCTCCAAACAATGCTTTGTTTACACAACTTGTCAATATCCTGTGGCGCTGGGGCAGAGGGGCCTGCTAGCCTCATCCGACGCACTCCTAAGCAGTCACTCCGGGAAGACATACTGCCACTTATCGTGACAACGACTCCTCCCTTCAACATCTTAATATTCTTCAATGAGGTGGTTCTTGAGACTTCCACCTTACCCCTTCAAACTTGGTGACCCCAGAGTGACCAGTGCCACTTGTTGTTTGGCAACCGAACAACCCCAACAAGCAGCCACGCAAAATTTGATTCCGAACAGCCCATCAAATTCACTCGAACATTCCAGTCAAATTAAGTTTCTTTCTGCTGGGCGCCACCTGTCTTCGGTCATGCCTGTGCGCCTGTAAACCATACTCACTTCTGCAAGGCTCGGACCAACTGCCAAAGTAAGAGGTACAGAGTGGTCGAAGCCCTCTAAAGTTGACCTTAATGTGCGGCACACCTAGCTCTCACCTGAAAGCTTGACCCGACATCATTTCAGGACGGGAGAGCGAGTGGTGCTCGCGCATTGTCACTGGGGGAGTCCTGTGGCGTCTGGGGCAGGGGCTGCTAGCCCTACTGAAGACTCCTAAGCAGCCTCGCGGGAAGAAACCCACTTTATCGTGAACAACGCTCTACTCCCTTCAACATCTAATATTCTTCAATTGAAGGTGGTTTTGAGGACTTCACCTTAACCCCTTCAATCCAGTCAAACACATATCTCTCCTACGTTCTATTTGACCATTTACCTGTAATGTCCATCCATACCTGCTGGTTCACCCATGCTTCAACTTCTCTTACTCCTACGTTTATACCCCTCCCTACTAATTAACCTCAATTCCCTAAAATACCTACTTCTTCTTACACCATCAAACGCACACACATCATTCACTATCACCTCTTCTCTCACTACTGCAAATGTTATGCAGATATTTGTGGAAGTGTCTCCCTCCACATTCTCCTCAAACATCTATTCAATCAGTCTGAAATTACCCTCCCTATTCATATATTATTTTATCGAAGATTCCCCTTATTCTCTTTTTGTTTTTATTCTTTCGCTAACTTCCTTTCCCAAACAGCTTTCCTATTCCCTTCTAGGTTTTCTTTCATCCTCCTTCTAAACCTGTTCATTTACCTTTTTTTTTTTCCTCCTAATATAGTGCAACTTTTTTAGTCTATTTTTTTCCTACTTTAATATATTTCAGTTCACGATCTTTCTGTTTGAAGCCTCATCCATTGACTTTTTTGCAATTCAATCCCGTTCTCTTTTTTTACTTTTAATCGGCTTGTATGCACTCACTGTCCATCCTCTCACTATTTCACATTCTTACTTAGCACACACCACATTCTTTCCCTTAACACTAATAACAAGGCTTCCTTCAGTATCCTTACACTTACATCCTGATATTAAAAATGACAACAAAGGGTGTACTGTTCGCATGTGAGATGTACAATGCACTAGAACATAATAACTCGTTGAACAAATGTTAAGAGAATTCATGGGAGGTGAGAAAATGTCAGCTGCATAAAATTTTAAAAATTAATTTTTATAAAACTTTTAAAATATTATAGAAAGTTATAATTGTATTAACTAAGTGGTGACTTAAATTTGCTGTTCCTAGTATTATTAGACTCTCTAATCTAATTACTTATATTTTCTACTTGTAGCTTTCTATAGGGTCTCATTTGCCATTGAATTAATCGAATTCTGACATAAACTCTTTTTGTTGCGTTTTCAGATTCAGTTAAAGAACACCCAGATAACCAAGAAGATCTTCATTTGGTGAAATTATAAGATAATTAATTATTTTTCCTCTTCAGAACCGAGAATGATCATTCCGCAGAGCAAACAATTAACAATTATAGAGGCTGCAGTAGACAAATAAATTTTAAAAATGATGCACAAATTAGGGGACAATCGTAAAGCTCAAAACCTGTTTGGATTTTATCAATCTGCAAAACTTTGGGAAAGATTTTATATTTTTGAGTCTTCTTAACCATAAAAAATACCTTTGAAATTTTTACGTTGTGGTACAAAAGGGATTTCTTCAATATCCGAAGTAGTTTGGGGCAAGTTTTGATGCTTTTTAAATTTATATTTATATAAGTAATATTTGAGAGATATTCAAATGGCTCAGTGAATTTCTTGTAAGAAGTTATTTCTAGTTCAAGGACTAGTTGCCTATAATTGTATTACAAGACATTTTATTTATGAGCATGTATTATATTGATATGTCATTGAATCGTTAGTACCAGAATCTAATTTTTCATCAGATAACATTTTTTGGTTTTCTTAGGCTTTTTTTTTGCGTTTTACTGTATTTACTACTAACGTTATCGCGAACAAGGAAGTCACAAGAAGAGAATCACTTCTAGCCCATTGAACTAAGAAGTTCAAAAAATTTTTTTTTACCATCAAGAGATTAAGTAAAGATGTGTACAAGTTTGCCACAGCAACCACATACATTTTCTTCAATTACATTTGTTTATCTGCTTCGAATCTCTCAAGGATGGAGCCCACATGTCAGAGAAAAGGATGTTTCAAGGCAACAAATCTTTGTGATTATTTGTATAGCTTCATATATAGTTTCTCATTTTTATTTTGCCCAGTAAACAATAATGCACATAATAATAATAATAATAATTAGATAATAATAATAATTACATATTATGGGCCCTGTCAATAATCAATTGATACATCTATTAATTCAATAATACATAATAATAATATTGCAATCAATACTTTTAATGCAACTATTTAATAAATAAAATTCAATATATAATATTCAATAACTCTCAGTGATCATTATTTGAACGATAATAATAATATAAATAATACTTATATAATCAATAATAATAATAATACATGAGAACTTTTTGGGAAATATAATATTTTTGGGATAACAACAACAACAACACACCAACAAACAACAGACAACAACAACAACATTCAACAACAAAAATAATAAATAATTAATAATGAATAATAATGAATAATAATAGATAATATAGTAATAATAATTTAATAATAATAATCACAACGATATTAGTAATATTATTATTAAATAAAGTATTTAATCACATGATCCAATAAATAATAATAATAATTATTATTTAATAATGTAATAAATAAATAATTAAATAAATAAAAGCGATAATATAATAGATATTATAAAGTTAATAATAATATAATATAATAATGAATTAATAATAATAATAATATATAATGGAATAAAATAATAATATTTATAATAATAATAATAAAAAATAATAATTAATTAATTCAAAGTACATAATAATAATATAAATAATAAAAACGATAATAATAAATAAGAATAAATAGGCAAAGGATAGAAAATAATAATAAATTGATAACTAAATAATGAGATAATAACGCAGAACAGCCTCTTACATAAGAATGATTTTAATAAATAAGTGAATATAATAATAACACTATTATAATAAAGTAATATTTAAATTGATGAATAATAATATTACGTAACAAAAGGAAAAAAGATAATAATAATAATAAGTGCAAAATAGATAATAGTAATAATAATAAATAATAACCTAACGCAAACCTTAGCCCTGAGACACCTAACCTTTAACCTAATAATACAACCAGGCTAATTTATCCCTAATCCTAGTGAGCGATACCGTAACTGCAAGAAATAATAGCTCAGATTTTGACAAATTTGTCAATTTTGGTCAAGTAAAAAATCGGGTCTCACCTAAGGCTTGTTGCAGGTTGCAAGTTGAAATTGCAGGGGTTTGGCTCGACGAACCAGGCGCTGATGGTTGAGTCGCAGGGTTGACGGGTGGCCGGATGCGTGGTGGGAGGCTCATATTTTGGTGGGCAGTGCGGTGCGGTGCGTTTGCTCAGGGTGCGGTGGCGGTGGCGACCTCGGAGCATGCAGGATAAAAGGGAATTTTCTTCTGAATGATTGCGATGTCTTCACAATACCTATGGCTTATTGACTTATATTTGAAATAACATTTTATAGTTCAACTCTATTTAATTTTTTTACACTATGCATTATAATTTCAAAGGGCCTCAGTTGGTCTAGATCTCTATCTTGATTTATTTCGTTGGTTCTCAGTAAAAGAATATTTGATAAAATTAGTTTTGATTTTTTTCTCTTTACAGTTTTCCCTAATCTTCCGATCACGGTCAGGCACGCCCTATTCAAGGAGTGGGTTGGCGGGTGGGTAATTCTTCTCCCCTTTTAAGGGTGAATTTGTGCGTATTTGTGCGCAACCACGATTTGAGCCATTTTGGCCTTAGCGGTCCTGTGCTCCTATGCACGGCACAACTCTGACATAATCATATATTAGGGATCACTGCCTGCTATACTATTAGTCATCACCATGCCTATATATTAGTAAAGTATATACCTACTTAGCCCTATACCTAGTTGGGACCTATAGGGCCTACTTCGCTATTTTATTTATTTCTATTTATACTATAATATATAATACTATAATATTATAGTAATAATTATAAACATAAATTTTTATTATCTATAATATACTTATGATATATATATTCATATTTTTACATTATTTTTTCATTGCTCCCATTTTTAAAAACGCTATATATAAGTATGAATTTATTATATATAAAACGTCTATATATAGTATATATATATAATATAGGTATAGTTAATAAATAATATGTATATATATATACTATTATATATATATATATATTATAACTACTTGTATAGCATATATATTATATATATATATATAATATATATATATTATCTATCTATATATAACTTTCTATTATTAATATTACACCACTCGGATAAATATCATACGCAGGAACGGGAAGGCCCCTAACCCATGAAACCCCAACAACACAAACACAGACGACAGCTTCAGTGTAACTATGTTAACCACTCCGAGCAGAGAATTCGCTGCAGTATTGGGCCCGTCACCGCGATAAATTTAGGAAAACATAAACACGTAACTAGAGCTGGGAGACTGGTGGGGGTAGGTTATGTTGGAAGAGGTAAAATATCGGAGAAAGGGATCATTCACAAGTACGAAAGCAACTCAACGATAACCATTGGAGAGGAAGTGCGTCAACTGTCAAGAGACAGTGCGTGAGCAGATAACAACACTCCACGGCGAAAGGACACGGTACCGGGCACTTGGTCGAACGGATTGGTGTCACGCACCCAACGATACTGCACGGGTGTTCGCAAACGGCCTACGCGGAACCTGACACATAAAATCGTCGGCGAGGACAAGGTAAGGCCCGCTTAGGTGCCGCGACCATCACCCGTGGAAAGAACCGATTTCATAAACGTTGCGTGCATATACGAGAGGCGCACAACCATACAGAGATAGACATCTGCAGATAACAGCTGGGCGGAGGTTACAAAATTCGGTAACAAGGTGTGAGTGACAATACAGTGCTGACAGTCCCTGCGGAACATAATTACCAGCTCCGGAGGCCTTCTATAGGTCCACCGCCACACCACGGCACATCGAAAAGCGATTGCGCGACTGGCATTTGCCCAGAACACACATCCATTGGACGGTCCACGATTGGGCAAATGTGCTCTTTACGCACGAGTCGAGAGTGTCTAATTTTTGTATTTCTTGACACCCTCGACAGGGCGTGTCTAGAGTATCGCCTGACGACCGACGGAGAGGTTCGCGCAATGCAATGTGCTGCAATTCCGCCGTTTGGAGGTGGGTCGGTTATGGTCCTGGGAGGTATCTCTTTATCGGGGGCCTAAGGAATTGCACCATCTTCGAGGGAGGCACTCTTACAGCCGTAAGGTATTATTTTCACGACCATTCCTCGAAACCAATAATGTACCCTTACACCTTTGCATCCACTAACTCCTCTTATATTTTTTCATGTCCTGAATAATCTGTATGAATGCAAGACCACACCATTTTAGTCCGCAATGTCTGAACCGACTACCACATGGAGGTTCACATTGCGGCGTTGGAGTGGCCGCAGCCATATATGTCCGGAGCTTCAACCCAATCGACATTTGTGGGATATCCTGAAACGTCGGATCCGACAATGCAAACCGCCCTCCACGGACCCTTACCGGAACCTGCGACAGCTCACTGTAACGACGGTAATAGATTAAATCACTGTCCAGGACATTCGCCACTTCATCGAGAAAATGCCAGATCGGAGGTCAGGCATCATCCGGCCAGAGGAGGGGTATACCACGGTAATTTGAGGAAAGCACTCCAACACCACCCGCGGCCGTCGCTGTACGTACCAACATTTTGTGTTTTGCAGCTCCGAACCTCCGAACCCTACTTCGAGATGAGATCTTTTGGCTGCACCTTGGCCTCACAGCTAATCTATCAACCTAACGGTTACTGGGGAAGGGCAATTTCCTACCATGAGTTATTGTCCATTGTCCAATAAAGTGTCCTCGCGTTCTTCAACCTTTTCTTTCTACGCCTTCCTTGGCCACGTAACCTTGTGGTGTGTTTTAATTTTTGACGAGTTATATATATATATATTATATAAGGGTATTTTATAGGTATATATTATATTATTATATATATATATATAATATACCTATAAATTATATATATATATATATATATATATATATATATATATATAATATATATTAGGAAGATTTTTTTTTGTTTCGTCTCGAATACCAATATTGATGAATAATTTTATATTTATATATATTATATATTATATTATATATATAAATATTTATTCATAATATATATACGGGATATATTTAATTATACTTTATATATATATATATTAGTATATACTATATATATTATAATATATATATATTATATATATATACTATATATATATCTATATATATATATTATATATATATATATATATATATATATATATATATATTGATATATATATATACATATATTAGTTAATAATTTACCATTATTTTTAATTAAAGGTTTTTAAATATTTACCAGGTGGTTTTTTTAACTTTGTATAGCCAGCTCTGTTGGAACTTCCACCCTCGTGCTTCGATATTGACCTTGCATATTCCCTGCTCTTAATTATTATATTATATATATTTATTATATAATAATATTATTATTTATATTATATATATTTATATATATATAATATATTTATATATATTCAATATATATATATAATACTATAATTTATAAATTATATATTCTCGGTCTTGTGACATTACTGTTTAATCTACTGTATCTAAATTGTTTTTTGTTTAATTTTACAATTGTTTTTTAACGTTATGTCAAGGAACAACTAGGTAAAGATAAAAGTAAGAGAGAGAGAGAGAGAGAGAGAGAAGAAGAGAAGAGAGAGAGAGAGAGAGAGAGAGAGTTTCCATAAATAATTGGAAAACTTTGATGTTTCAAAAACTAATGATGTAATTTTGTTTTCACATTTAAAAATGGAAGAATTTTCCATTTACCCGATCATAGATTTCATAAATAAAAAAAAGAGTTAAATAAGTATATAAGAATATGAAAACAAATAAAATTTTCGTAATTCTCACTTTGTTCGCCATACACCAATGTTTTTCATAGCTTGTTCGTCAATTGACACATGAATGAATGATTTGCCTTAAAAGTTTTATTGAAAAGTTCTTCAAGTAGGTAATGTTTCTAGCCACCTTAATTTAAATGGTTGAGCCTCGTTGTCGAATACCCACAGAACCAATGCATTTACATGTAGTATGAACCCGTATGCATGTAGCCAAAAGGTAGTTCTTTTCAAGCACACCTTCCGAATGAATTCGATTACATGTAGCAAGAACAGAGCTCCGTTGATACAAACTCTCCGAACGAACACCTATGCATGTAGTCAAAATGTAGTTCTTTTGAAGCACATGCCGAGTGAACTCGGTTACATGTAGCAAGAATAGAGCTCCGTTGATACAAACTCTCCGAACGAACACCTATGCTTGTAGTAAAAAGGTAGTTCTTTTGAAGCACATGCCGAAGGAATTCGGTAACATGTAGCAAAAATAGCTACGTTTGTACAAACTCATCAAACGAAAGCCTATGCATGTAGCTAGAAGTTACTCCTTAGATTGGATTCGTTTGACACACTCCCCACCGAACAAACATATTTCCATGTAGCAAGAACTCGTTTATATGTATCATGAACTATATATGTAGCTAGAAGGGAATTCTTTTGACACCAATGCAGAATAAATTCCTTTGCATGTAGCTTGAACAAAGGTCCCATTAACGCATTCATATCCCCATCGAACGAACTCATCGTCATGTATCAAGAACTTGTTTATATGTAGCATGAAACTCTGGCTCACACCCCTCCAATTAAACACATTTACATGTAGCAAGAACTTGTTTATATGTAGCATGGAGCA